>CM076574.1:559673008-559906883 GCA_034641835.2 Pinus albicaulis
AGTCAATTTTCGCAAATGTTGTTATTGTATTATTATGACGTTTGTGGTCGTAACACCGAGAAATCATGGAATTTGCCACAGTATTAAACTTATTATTTTTTTTTCCATATAATCTGATTCGGATTAATTATAATTATTTTTTACTTCGCTTCCGGGGTTCGATACCCGAAGTTCCTTCGGGGCTAATTTATATTTATATCAGTGCTTAGGTGATGCTTATCTACAATATCTTTCCCAGTTTAACTTTTCAATATTCCTCTAATTCCGTACTTGTGTAATTAGACATACAGGTGCTTTTATTATAATTATCCGTAAAATTCCCAGTTAACAATTAAATTTTTTTATTAATAACATAGGAGTTAATCCTCTCCTACCCGGTATATATCTCACAACTACTATTAATATTAGAAAATTTGTAAAAAATTTAGTTCTCCATCAGTAAATACATAGGTCTTTCATCTATATGTACAGCAAAAGCTATTTCTCATTTACTCATTTTCACATAAATTTTTCCTATGTTATCCCAATACTATTTTTGTACACCAAAAAAAATATATTAATACTATACCAAAAGAGATACACTCCTATGACTCATATGGTTAAAAGCAAATTTGTTCAGTGGTATATGGATGTTAGTTAAATTCCGAAAAGTATTGTTATTACTAAATCTCAGAGGAACACTTGAAAGTGTCTATGTATTGTATTTTTTTTGTGCAAGGTATTTCATAATTTCCTGTTCCCAGTAGGCTAGATTAAAGTATAATTCGGATGTATATTTATTTTTCTAATTTAACTATTCCTCTATAGATTTCACTGATTTCCATTTCATTTTAAATTTTCTATTTTATAACCCATGGGTTAAGTCAATTAGTTGAAAGACTAAGACTGGAGTTTGACTTTCCAAACTTTATATTTACTTATAAGACATGTTTTTCCCCGCCCTATGAATCTTGTTATTTTATTCTATATTGTATAACCTTTTTGTTCTTATATGTCTAGTTCATGTAGCTGGATTTATTCCTTTCTCAGTTCAGATTTTCCCTTTTTGCAGAAGGTTAAAATTGCACTTCAGAATTTCATCTTGGCAATGTCTATACCATACTTAATATTTATAAATTCTTCTAAGTTCATAGCTTGTTTATCATCTCATAAGTCTAATTTTCCTGGATTATACTTGCAGATATCTGTACATTCGCAAAAGAAGATTAAAGTGACAACTTTAATAATTTATGGGAGTAGTATAAATCTATATATTTAAACCATTAAAAGGTTTATAGCTTCTAGATGATTTTCCCCATAATTCCTATTCCTACGACTATACAGAATTGAGAGGATTAAGTCCTTCTAAACAGTTCTATTAAATGTAAGGAATACCAATTTCAGAATTTTTGAAGTACAATAACATCTATAGTAATTAACCATATTTCATAATAAAAAGTAATTCAACCATTCATAAAAATTGTGAGCATACCACTTCTGCAACTGACCAACCTCCCAACCTTAGAGTTCTTCTGTCTCCAGAACTCAACCCCGAGTTGAGATCATCTCCTAGAACAAACCAACCTCAATCTATTCTGGAGTAACTTATTTAAGCCTATGCTCCCCAAAGTCTGTTTCTAATTCTGCGTCCATAATTATAGGATGCTTTTATTCCTGTTTTCCTAGGCTTCCCTTATTTAGGGACTTTTAAAGCTGCTTTCTGCTTTTCTATCTTTTTACCTCTTCCCAACTACTCTCCACCTCATTGGGGAAATCTAGATTTTTCCTCAAAAATATAAATTAGAAATAAATTCTTTCAAGGATTTTTGAAAGATTTTTTGGGAAAGTCTTAGCCTCTTTCCATACCTCATAGATTTGGCAAGTGATCTCAAAAATCGCATTTGGTCAATATCCACATAAATAGTTTATTTACTTTTCATAATCAAATAATTAATTACATCCACACCATAACTATCCATTAAGGTCCACTCCCCTTTGGATTGAATTTCAAATGTCTAACTTGAAAAAAAAAAAAAAAACTAGGGGTGTTACACCCCGGGGCAATCGAAGGTTCCTGCACCGGGCCATCAAGGTATAAAACTGCATCGAGTGTAGTGTTGGCGATACAATACATGGGGCCGTACCAATTGGTCTTGGGATTTGTGCGGTGCCCATAGGTTGTCTCAACGCACCTGTACATAGAGTTATAGAAATGCACCAGTGCGCCGTATCAGACAAACACATAGATATTTACAATTAGTATTGGTATTTTTGCAGGCCCCATACGTCGTAAAATGTATCGGTGCGTAATCTAACATAAAATCACTGGTACGTAGTATCTCACAAACGCATCGAGATTTTTAATTGGTTTTGGTATTTGTGCGATGCCCATAGGTCGTAGAAATGCACCGGTGCGTTGAAGCATACAAACACACCGGTATACAGTAACTGACACACACCAGTGTTCATTTTGTATTTTTTTAGAAACACCGACCTGTGACAGTGCAATTATTGTGATTTATCTAAATTCATTATTCATCAAAAGTAGACACATCTTATAACAATATTCATATTAATTAAATTTTTATTAATGCATTTGAATGTGATGTTTGGATTAATTTGTTATATCATATCATAATTAATGTGATTTTTCAAAATTCATTATTCATCAAAAGTTGACACATATATATCTTATAATAATATTCATACGAGCTAAATTTTTATTAGTGCATTTGAGAGAAACAATGGAGAACGCAATAGAATAAATTAAAACATATTTTATTATATATATATATAAGGCAGTGTTTTTCATACAAAATGGGACAATTATTAATATCTGTTTGTCTTTCAACTGGGATAGCATGTCCATTACATTAAACAAAATGTCTGGTTTTGCATACAAATATTTCAAAAAATACAACGCTTTGCTTTGATATCCAAACATAGTGAACATCATTCTTCGCTTGAACTGTTGTCACTGCTAGAGCTACTTCCATGACTTGGGTTATTTTGAGGGATTTTTTGTTCACGGTGTTGATTCTTTTCTTCTTCTTCAGCTTCCATCTACAAACATAAAAATAAATTGAAATGAGTGTATATACATTGGTGAGAATAATGAAAATTTCAATATTAAATAATATATATCAATGTAAATCGAAAAGAAAAATGGCGTACCATAGAAACAATTGACTCACAAACTATACACATTCTTTCAAAACCATGTACCATTCCATCTTTCAAAAGTTCATCTATTGGCAGAGTTCCATAATTCATTTCCTGCAAGCTTTATACTCCATAACAAATCATATATTTAATATAAAATATATTTTTTTCTATTAATTATAGACGGAGCTAAGTAAAACAAGATCGATAGATGCTTACAAATTCCACGATTAATTTTTGATATGCCAACATATACTCACAACCCATATTTAACCCAATTTCAATCAATTCATCCGATTGTTCTTCTTTGTATGTTAGCACCTGTTTGAAGATATTCAATGATGATTTTTTTTAAACAACTTAAAAAATACAAAAATGAAGTCTAGTTAAGTTTTTATAAGGAAGTAACAATTACTCACAAACTTAGATATCAACCCTTTTCTTCCTTGTCATCCTATTTTATGTGCTGAATAGGTTCCATTTTATTTTCTTTTCTGCAAAAAAATTATTGAAAATTAATATTTAATGCTAAATTTTTTATTTATTGTACCTAACGATTGAAAAATTCAATGATTACATATTACATTTGAAGCACATTGTTGTTGAGATGGCTCCTCCTGCGATGAAATTTTGTCCATTTCTTTGACCATCTCCTTGTACACCTTTTTGGACATTCCTACTAGCATATTTTTGATATCAGCTCGTTCATCTTTTGAGATTTTCATAATCTTCCTGAAAAATGTAACATGACAATAAACTATTTAATTTTTATATTTATATATGAAAATTAAATATAAAAAAAATGATATTTATAAATAATTCTAGACAAACATTTAAAGGAATATTACTTTTTAATTCCTTCATTTTTGTTGTTGTACATTTTTTCTATTAAAATTATGACATCTCTCATTTACCAATTCTCTGGAAACTCTTCTTGTAGTTTAGATAAAATTTGGTTCTTGGAATCATTGGATTGGTTTTTGTATTGTAAGTGGAAAGAACGTTTATACATTCATTCCACTAGATCCCTCAAAATTTTGTAAAATTTTTTCCCCCTTTCGTTAACCTCTAGCACCAGTCCAGATAAGCTAAGGAAAAATTCATTTTCATTTGCATGTTCTATTTTTTTCTTTTCTTAGAACAACATTCCTTTTTTGAGTTGTTGGTCCTGTCAAATATTAAACAGATGTGAATTAATATAGTGTTTGACACATGTTATCTAATAATTTTAAGTATATTATTAACGAAAATAAAAAAATAAACTCATATTGGATCCATAGTATTTTTTCATTCACCGGATTCGTCCTTTTGCAATTTTTCCATCTAGCTTTTACGCTCTTCTAGTCCTAGATCAGAAATAATCTTATAGAGCTTCATGATTTTGTGGCTCTGCATGATATATAGTAAACAATACATATTACTTCAACTTACAAATAGTTCAAAAATAATATTTTTTGTAAAAAAATTACAAATAACTTTCCATTTTTTCTTTTCTCGATGTCTTATTTGTATTTTTGTTACTTGATATCTTATTAGTAATTTCTTTATCAATATGAAACCTGTACCATATCATTCATTATTATATTTATAAATAAATTGTCAAATTTTCAGGTAAAAAATAAATCTCAAGAAATTGGTGCACCTTTCATGATGTACACACCGACCTCGATGGGTGGGGGTATTATAAACACACCGCACAAATAGTATAATAGATCGTAAATTTCTATCCTCATAACATAGCGTACCAGTGCCCTATTTTAGATATCATGCATAGATTAAAAAAAATGTTTTTAAATTTTTTCTTACACAGTACTTACGTAGTGCGTTGTAAAATACAGCACACCTGTGCGCTATGTTACACAGGGCACACTAATAAAGAAAATCTATTTTTTTCAAAAATTCATGCAAGGGCCGACATGGATTGGAATTTGACTATGCAAGTCATCTCGTGTGTTAGATGTCAATCTAAAATGAAAATCCCAAATTCTGAAATCACAGAAACAGGGAGAAGAAAGGGAAGAAACAAAAAAATGAAGGGTTTAGGGTAAAAATGGATAAAACTGCAGAAAAGGTAAAAATATTGTAGAAAAAGTAAAAAAAATAATCAAATTTAATCACGAGATCATTTGAAATTCTATGCTACAGGGTTTGCATCACCAAAGGTTTGGATTCTGATTGTCTGAATACTTATGTTCGAACGTATTTCGCTACTCCACAGTGCTCTCTTGCTCCATGTATGTCCCCTGCAAATCTCTGGCTGAAAATTTTAGCAAAAATAGTGAAATAAGGAAAAGTGTTTAATATTTAAATAATTGTTTTATGAAATTAGATTTTCAAAAATATTTTTCCGCCCATTTTTCAATTTGCCATTTTTTTTCACTTAAAGGAAATAGAGTTACACTTTTTTTATTTGCATTTATTCATCACTGGTGAATCACTTAATAGCACCGCACCGATGCGTCTATTGGTAACATGGAACCGATGCGTGGTAGCTATAACGCACCGGTGTGCAGTAGCTACAACACACCGATGCGCAGTAGCTAGAATGCACCGGTGCAGTTATTTGTATAATAGCACCGATTTGTAGTTGAGGCACCGAAATTAATTTTACATGTGTACACCAAAATTAGACATGTTGGAAATGTACATTTTGCTGTGAAAATATTTGGGCCATTTCTTTTCAAAACTTCACCTCTTCTTCTTTTAGAAAAAGAAACTTGAACCTTTCCATAACTTGCAACAAGAAAAGGTGCCCTATGATCTGCTTATTGACCCATGATCTGCTTGCTCATTTTTAGGTTCCTCCTCCATCTTCGCATTAAATTTCCTCTCTTATCATTTGTGCATTTTATCTTGATCTTAAAAAATTTTATACAATCTTTGTTTTACGAGAAACTAACCTTGAATGTTTTGGGAGCAATGACAACGAGTCCTTCATTCTGCATTTGTTAACAGAATAAGACCAATTTTTGACTAGACAATGCAGTATTACATGTGGAGGCAATGGTTTCCCATAGAAAATGAGTATAGGGTTGAGCATAGGAAATACATTGCAAAATAGGCTATTACATTAGCTTTTCCAATGGGAAACTGATTCGCAGGTGGAAATATGGTAGCTGCAGGTATCTATGCTTTTCTTACCACAGAAATGGTCACTGGATTTCCATTTATAATACAACTGGACTTTTTACTGGTTTCATCTAGAGAGATCATAATTTTCAATAACAAATGGAACTAGGGAATCCTTAAATGTATCTCGTTCGAATTTTGTTCAGAATTGTGTTCTTTGATAAGTAATAATTCACCTATACTTTCAAAAAATTGGATTTTGGGTACCTTCCATGTGATATTCCTTGTTATCCATGGGACCACAACTCAAAAAAGTTAGAGATGCCATTCAGGTTCAATTGAAAGCTGAAGATGTGCTTTTATGTGACATTATCTTGCCTGTAAAATTTTATGTAAGCCAACCGAAGCTTGGAAAATACTCCGAGCTGCTTATAAATGCATTCTGGAGAATTTTTCCCTTCATGGGACCTACCATCCCAATCAACAACGTTAATTGATCTTTCTCTGCTATCCTCAAGGGAATTAGAATCCTTCCCTTCATGATGCCTCTTGGCTTTGTCAACTGCCTCGATTGATCTTTCTCTACAACCCAATATTTCCCTGCCATCCTTATAAGAATGAGAATCGTTACCTTCATGTGATCTCTTAGCTCATTCAAGAGACTCAATTGATCTCTCTCTGACATCCCTTAGCGAATAAGACTCCTTGATTTCGAAGGACCGTTTCACCTTGCTAGTTGCTAGAGCATCGACAGGTATTTCTCTTCCATTAACTCTGCTCTCCCTTTCTCCATCATGGGACCTCTTAACCCTATCGTCGGCCTCAACCAAATGCTCTCTACCAGTCTCAACCGAGCTTTCTCAACTGCCCTTCTCAAAATTTTCATAAATATTTTCTCCTTTTGTACTCTATCGAGCTCTGTAGTCATATACATCACTGTAAGCATCTGTGTCCATCTTTCTGTTTGAATCACTCATTTTATCTGCTATAAACTTCTCAGCCAAAATTCGAACTCTCGTCTTTTCAAACCCTCATATCCTCAAAAAAATTCTTGCCCGCAATTCGAACCCTCCGCTGCTCCAATACTGCACTTTACAAAATAAATTTTCCTTCTTAGAAAATAGATTTCAATGCAATACTTGGTTCGCGGGAGGTTTTATTTAACCCTATTCTGGTGCGTGTGGTTTTATAGGTGCACCGGTGCGGTTTTGTAAGATCACGGTTTATGTTTTGTCATGGTGTGTTATGATGCACCAGTGCGTAAGAGTAGTGAAGCACCAGTGCGCTAGAATACTAAGGTGCACCGGTGCGGGTTATGATGATAAGCACAATAGACGAAAAACCAAGACTCTCCGCTAAAAATGGCGTACTGTATAAAGTTTATTTTTTTGGTATGTAAGATCATAATAAAATAATGATAATTCTAAAGTACATGAATTTATTTGCATTATTTTCTAAACTTTATTATGTTACAAAAATTCATATTATTCTAGATTTATTATTTTACAATTATTTACAAATTTACAAATTTAAAAATTTCAATAAAATCATTTCACATTAATACAATTAAAATTTTACAAATATTTTACATACCATTGCAATTAAATTAGAATTAGAATTACAATTACAATTTTACAATTTCACATACAATTACGATTAGAATTACAATTATAATTTTAGAATTTTACATAGAATTATAATTACAATTACAATTGAATTACAATCATTTCACAGTAATACAATTAAAATTTTACAAATATTTTACATAGAATTAGAATTATAATTAGAATTACATTTACAATTACAATTACAATTTTACAAATATTTTACATACAATTAAAATTAAAATTACAATTACAAACACAATTACAATTTTAGAATTTTACATACAATTAGAATTAGAATTACAATAATTTTACAATTTGTCATATATATACAATTACAATTAAAATAACAATTACAATAATTTCACAATAAATTAAATATTACAATTACAATTAAAATTTTACATTAAATATTTTACATATAATTACAGTTAAAATTACAATTACAAATACAAATACAATTTTACAATTTTACATAAAATTAAACTTAAAATTTCAATTACAATCATGACATAATATTTAATAAATATCATGGTCATTTAATATTTAATTAATTAATAAACATCACGATCATGATAGCCATCCTACAAACATCATATTCGACTAAAAAAACACATTCAAATTAGCTAACATCATCGTGATCATGATAATCTAACAAAACACAATTATCATTGTATAACATCATCACAAAACAAACATCAAATATACATCTCATGTAAAATAACTCATGCTAACACATACACATCTATCTGCAAGCTGCACATTAAATGAACATATCAAACATGACCTAACAATATACACATCATGATGATCACCAACATGTAAATTAAGTACAACTGCAACATAACATAAAATACCTGGACCATATATATATATATATAACTGAATAATGCTAAAAATATACAACTGTAATATAAATGTCATGGATCATCTGGTGGTACAACATCAATAGCAGTACTAGTCGAGGCCTGCTCATTTAGTGGTGCAGCCTCAAGTGTCGATGGTCCAACCTACTCATGATCATGAGTACTAATGGATTCTGCAGGCTGCTAACTGGACGTGGTCGATGTTCCAGTATCATCTCCATGATGACTGTTGCTAGATGCTAGTGGAGGCTACTCATCTGGCGTAGCGCAAGGTGAATGATCATGAGATGATGAGTCGCTACTCGCTGACTTTCGATCATGTGCTGCGCCTCGACCACACCTATAATGTGCAATCGTCTTCCTCAGCCACGTAACTAAGTTTGTATCTCCTACGACATGTCGCATTAGCCTGTACATTGCACGTTGCATGCCTCTCCACATCTGTAACAACCTACCATTGGCCTGTATGTCTCTCATATGTCTGGGCCTGACGCCTGCCTCAAAAATAAATGCAGTGAGTTGGTCACCCAACTCCATCCTGTATCTACTATCAAGTCAATCGCACCTAGCAAAAGGAAAAACTGGCACACCAACTAGAGCAGGTCTCTCTGCACTGGCCTCCTGATGATCCTCAGCATCTGGCATGCCCTGATCGTCATCAGGAACTAAACCCTAATCATGTGGTGGTGTTGGCATGTCCTCGCCATCAAAAGACCGAATGTCTGCAAAATTTATACAAGTACACAACAATAATTAGATGATTTCACCACACAATTTAATAAAAACAAGTTAAATAACATGTTAGAATAAATTTAAATAAAATAGTAATATTACCTCTATCATCTTCCAGCTCATCATCTTTGAAGAGGATGTTGGCACACCCTCACCAATCCAAATCAACATAAGGACAGGGGACCATAATTAAGGGATGCAGCTTGTCAACACTTTCTATCAACTCCAGTGCATCATGCAATATCCTCACTGGAAACACAGTCTCGCCCCTCTTGGGCATCATCTTCCCCCACATGTGCATCTGTGCCTCGAACATCGGCCTACGAGGCTGTCGAACAAAATTAGGCCTTGTCTCTGGAAACCTCTCAAAAAATAAACAAAAAATCTCTGAAGCAAAAGGGAATTTGACCCTCCCTTGTGCATGAGCACGACATCTATCTAAGGTTGTACAGAAATGCCGCGAAAAAATGGTATACCACTTGACAAGACATGGCTCCTGTGCTAAAGAATCAACATAATATAGAAGAGAGAAACTAATGCGTTGCCCATCACTTTTGTTGTGTGAAATGGTTGAAATGAGAAGTGAGAGGCACTGACCTCCTCACTACGAAATGCACCAATACGTAACTGACCTCCAGCAACCTGAAAATCTAAAAGAGACAATACATTTTCTCCAATATATCTCTAGGAGTACACTAACTGACTCCCTGTTACACAGCTAGTTGGAACCTCTGGGAACAAAGGAAAATCCACACCTCTCATCGATAGCCCTATAATGAGATATATATTCTCCTCAGTGGGTATGTACCACTAGTTAGGACCAACCTAGAAAGCCTGTCGGTGGGCATTCCACCTGCAGATAAGATGTCTCAAAAACACACCATAGCCCTTTAGGGAAGTAGCCTCCTCAAAGAACTTGAGGAGGCCTACCTACCTTAGGAGCCACTAGGTAGCTACTGTAATAGGGCGAGGGTACACATCTCTCTCCCTCTCTCGTGCCTCCCACAAGTGAACCATGTCATATTGCTCTGCCTATTATTGTTGTTATTCCCCCTCTTCTCTTTGCATGATTGACATATTAAATAATTTTTTTTTATTAAATGAGACATATATTTAGGAATACACATATATAATTTTTTTTGAAAAAAGAAAAAAAAAATAGTCGGTGCACCATAAAAAATAGTCATGCACCGGTTCTGGTGTGTCTTTTGTTTGTCACACACTAGGGGTGGTGCCCCAAATGACATTCAATGCATCATAGGCAATGCACCTGAAAATTTTCAGAGCACCGTTGACTATGTACAGTATCAGGAGTACAGTGTGCTGACTAAAATCTATGCCTCAGCGCGTATAGTTGTGTCAATGCACTGACCTCCGACTAATCACATAGTCAAGGGTGGAGTATTTTACTATATTTCACCATTGACCTTGTCGAAATTCTGAATGCAATGCGTTGACAAACACCGGGGCGGATATTTTCGTCAATGCACCGCATTGCCGCTATTCCACATGGTCAATGATGCGGTCAGCTAAATGACCACACCGCAATTTTTTTTAAATTTTAAAATAACATGGTACACCTTTCACTACCACCCTGGAAACAGTGTGGACACTATTAGCACTGGTTGCCGTGCGGACTATAAATTTTACAGGCATCACCGCTTAGTAGTGCGAGCCGAAAGGCTTGAGCGCACCACGCGACAAATTTTGTTTTTCTTTTAAAAGGTTAATTTTAAGGTTATTTGAAATTCTAATCTGCTAAAAAGCTTAATTATGGAAAAAAAGAAAAATACCTATACATTTGGTCGTCGAGGAGGTATATTGGCTGCAGAATTTGCAAAAGAAAATTTTCCCAACTTTTTGCAAAATGAAATCTAGAGATTGGTGGGCAATGCACAACAGTAGTGCATGCAATGGGTGCAATGGGACACCCGATGTTAGGGAAACTCACAAAAGGATAAATTGCACCAGTGCCTGAGAGCTTTGGAGCACTGAGAAAAGTGAAAAATGGGGTTTTTTTTCCATAATTTTTTTTTATTCAACCCTGTTTCACTACGCGGAGTTTTGTAGGTGCACCAGTGCGGTTTCTTAATACCGCACTAGGCGGTTTCTATTTTGGCTCAATGTTTTATGATGCACCAGTGTGGAAGAGTTGTAAAGCACCAGCGCTCTATAGTAATACGATGCACCGGGAAGGTGTGTATAGAGCGCACGGTGTTCAGTGTGCCAATGTTTTGTGTGCACCAGTGCTTTCTCTTGTTGAGCACACCGGTGTGGTTTTTGATGATAAACGCACCAAGTTGAAAATGTCTGCAAAACCCTCTGCCCGCCAACCTCCTCTAGTAACCTCCACTAGAAATGGATTTCTGGGGTATTTTTATAAGGGTTTCATCAAAAACATCCGCTAGAGGATCTTTTACTTGTAGTGTTTATTCGAGAATTCCCAACATGCCGCGATATAATTTTATTGTTCCTCCTCCATCTAAGGACTCTCATGCCATCGACAGTATGATCGGTACTGCAAGCACACATCACTCTACTAAATCTAATCCTGCACCTTCTTTTGAAATTCATGTCATGTCATCTGACAAAGGAAAATGTGACAAGCAACCCAGAAGTAAGAAAAAGGGGAAAGCGAAGAAAAAGAAATATTCTTCCCCGCAGGAATGATCAGCTGACCAAAAAACTGGAAACAATCGAAAACCTCGTTACCCTTGCATAGTATGTAATGAGGAGCACTTTTTTTTAGGGTTTCCTCACTGTAGAGAAGTCTCAAAATTAATTAATATCATGCCTGCATCCGTTGTACTGACAAATCCATTTCTGAATCTAGACACAAATATGGTTGCTATGGATCCAGCTTCTAGCTCCCAAGTTCTTATGCTATCTGTCACAAAGGAAAAAACTAATTTTTTGGTGTCAAAGAATAGTAAATATTATGATAGTTAGGATACTAATCAACCTACTACCTCGACCATGAATCCGTCTACGGAATCTATTCCGCCAACTACTATTCCTGAGTTAACAATAGAGACACCAAAGGGAGTCGTTCATAAATGTACATTCAATCCTTGATCCCGAGCTGCTCAAAATTATAATATAGTTGAATATTTCACTCAATCCCCTTCAGTTATGTTGATGCTTGAGGTACTTCAAAATCGTCCCTCCCAGAAGCAGGATTTGTTGTTGGTAATTGGTGGAATTGATCTGACAAATTCCAATCTTGTAGTATTTAATCATATGAGCTATGTGCCACAATTACCAGTAAAATTTGCATTCTCCATCCAAGTAAATGTTCTCAATCACCTTGTTCATCGTACTATTATTGATAAGGGAGCATCTACTGGAATTATGTCTCTAAACTCTTGGAAGTCAATTATCTCACCGCGCCTATCTCAATCACCTATGACATTGAAAGCTTTTAACAATCGTACATATAAGCCTTGAGGTATCATCAATAACCGGCATGTCGAACTAGGGGGGGAAATAGTAAATGTTTAAGTTAAGTTCGTTGAAAAACCCCTTGACTATAAAATTTCACTCTGAAGGCAATGGTTTTATGCTATGGCTACGATCATCTCTACATATTTTAAAACGATCTCCTTTCCTCATAAAGGTTTTATTACAGTCATCGATCAACTCTCCTTCTTTTCCTCCAGTTCCTAGGTAACTGGAAGCGTTATGTTAGTTCATGCACCCCAAATAGTACTTCAAAACATTGGTGTAGGACTCTTAAAGGATTCTTCCCTAATGGGAATGCTTGCATTACCACCACCTGCGATGTCGACATAAATTTCAAGCATAGAGACCTGCTACATGATATCTTCCACTCCATCTAGCTTAAGGAAGATTACAGGTGATTCTAAATTTGTTACGTTGGATGAATTTCTGCTGCCCAGCCTAATTGAGCTGGCATAGAAATCAATCTACATGGCTTGGGCGAGGAATCTGAAATCATCATAGTCGATCGTTTGGTTTGATCATTCATTAGATTTTGGTACTCCATCTGATCCTTTTTCATCTAGATTCTTGACTGATGAGAGCATTGTGGAATCCATGATGCCAGAAGGAGAACCATGGGAAGATCATT
Source organism: Pinus albicaulis (assembly GCA_034641835.2). NCBI lineage: Eukaryota > Viridiplantae > Streptophyta > Pinopsida > Pinales > Pinaceae > Pinus > Pinus albicaulis. The sequence continues at coordinate 559,686,511 of CM076574.1, forward strand.
ATCATCATTCCTATCTTCAGGATTATGAAGAAGATAATCTTATTGAACTATATCAACCATCGATGAAAAAATTATTTTCAAATTATTTTCCCATTAATGCAATTGAATCTGAGCGAAAATTATCAAGTATTGAAGAAACCATTTATATAGATATTTTGACCAAACCCTGCATTGTAAAAAACATTCATGTCAACATGTCTTGTTATTCACCAAAACTTGAAACATATCGCTCTCTCTTTCACAAATTCCATGATATATTTTCTTGGTGTTATGAGGAAATTCTAGGCATAGATACTAGTATCGTTGAACACACCATTAAAATGTACCTTGATGTCAAATAGGTACGTCAACACCTTTTTATTTTTCATCCAAAGAAGGTCGCTTCCATTAAAGAAGAATTTGAAAAAAAAAATTGTGCTGGTTTCATTTACCCTGCTACGCTAACTAACTGTGTTTCCAATATTATTCATCTTATGAAGAAACAAGGGACAATAAAAGTGTGTGTCAATTATCACGATGTCAATCTTGCTTGTCCAAAAGACAACTGTCCTACTCCCTTTATTAAATAAATTATTGATGATTGTGCTGGATGTGAAATATTTTCCTTCATGGATCGATTTTCTGGCTATAATCAAATCAATATCCACCCAGAGGACTAGTATAAAACAACATTCATCTGTCCCTGGGGCACATTCTCTTATCAAAAACTCCCATTTGGTTAAAGAACGTTGGGGCAACATTTAAGAGAGAAATGGATTATGCTTTCATTGACATCAAGCACATTGTTCAACCTTATCTAGACGATTTACCCGTGCTTTCACGAAACCTAAATGATCACCCGATGCATTTGAGATCTATCTTTCTATGCTATCTACACTACAAAATATGCCTGAATCCACATAAATGTGTGTTTTGTGTAGGTTATGGTCATTTTCTAGGATTCATCATCTCAAAAAAAGGAATTTGAATCAACCCATTAAAGGTCCAGGCCATTCTTGATTTTCATGTGCTATCAAATTTTATTTAGTTTAAAAAACTTCAAGGAAAGGCTAACTTCCTGAGGAGGTTTATACCCAACTACGCTGAAAAGGCTAAAGGATTTACTTGGATCTTGAAAAAGGGGATTCCTTTCCATTGGGATAAGGTTGTGAAATATTATTTTTAAGTTTCCAAGGATATACTTGTCCAGGCGTCATTAATGTATCCCCCCAATTATCAAAGTGATTTTTTATTATATATCGTAGTGGCTAATATGACCATTTCTATGTTATTGGTCCAAGAAGATGATGATATAGAACATACAATATATTATTTAAGTCATAATCATAATGATATGGAAGTGGAGTATTCATACGTCGAAAATCTCGCCTTGGCAACTATTCAAGTTGTCCAAATATTTCACCATTATATCCTGTTCGAGAAGACCATTGTCATTTCAGATTGCAACCCCATGACTTACATTTTTTCGCATCAATTTCCGAGCGGAAAATATTCAAAATGGATCGTCATTTTGCAGGAATTTGATTTGTAATTAATCAAATCCAAGTCAAAGGAATCTTTAGTTTTGGCTGAGATTATCTGCGACCTTCCCTCTGATACTACTGCTACTACATTGAAGCCATATATCCATGATGAGTCTCTATTTCTAATCGGATCATCTGATCCTTGGCATGGGGATTTTATCATTTATCTCCAAACCTAGAATTTTTGGCCAAATACCTCTTGCTCTCAACAATGACATATTCGTTACCAAGCCTAATATTATCTGATCGTCGGCAATACACTTTATCATCCTGGTGTCGATATGATTTTAAGGAGGTGCCTTACTCATGAGGAGGCTGAGAAGGTTTTAAATTATTTTCATGCTGGGGCTTGTGGTGGACACTTGTCTGGATATGCTACCGTGCAGAAGATACTGTGTGCCGGTTACTTTTGGCCTACCATACTTCGTGACTGCATCCTCATGGTCAGAAGTTTTCATGCGTACAAGATATTTGATTGTAAAATCCATAAAACCACCAACATCGATGCATCATGTAATTGCTATGATACCATTTCAAAATTGGGCATTGACTTCATAACCTGCAACCCTCGTTTGTCCAGGGGGCATGGTTATATTATTCTCACAGTAGACTACTTTACCAAGTGGGCCGAAGTGATGCCTACATTCAATAACACATGCGAAACAACTGCATTATTCTTTTTCAATCATGTCATCTCATGGTTTGGTGTTCCATAACTATAGTCACAGATCATGGTAAGCATTTTTGCAATCACACTATGAATGAATTGACTGCCAAATTAGGACTGTCCCATGATACTTCTACTCCTTATTATCCACAATCCAATGGAAAAGTTGAGGCTATTAAAAATTTTCTTAAACTAATGCTTCAACGAATGATAGGAGTTCATAAATGAAATTGGAATTTTATCCTCTACTCAGCTTTGTGGGCGTACCGAACCTCGGTGAGAAATGCAACCAGATTTACCCCCTTTCAATTGGTGTATGGTCTGGAAGCTATCTTTCCTATCCAATGTGAAATATCGTCATTAAAACTCACCATTGACTTGTTACCTAACACCTCTTAGGAAGAAGCGCATCATTTTAAACTCATCCATCTTGATGAAATGCGTCGTGAAGCTGCATTGGCCAATGAAGCACATAAGATATGTATAAAGGTGTAATACAACCAACATGTCCAGCCTTGCATCTTCTTAGAGGGTCACCTAGTCTTACTTTATGATCATGAAGTTGATGTAATAGGTATAGGAAAAATTTAACCGTTATGGCATGGCCCCTATATCGTCAAAATATTTCTTTCTAAGGGCACCTACGATTAGGTAGATTATGATGGGATTCCATTGGCGCAGCCCTGAAATGGGTTTTATATGAAACGTTACTATGCTTAAACATGTGCATAGTAAACTATTGTATTATATGTATATATGTTGTTGATTTTCATTTACTCTCTTAGTTTTTTCTCTAGATTTTTCTTGAAGTTAGTAATCTGCTTTACATTTAATCGCAGATGACTGAATCTTTGGAACCATTCTTTGGGTATGCTGATGGTGCTATTCATATTACATAGAATCTATCCTCTACAACGTGGGCCATTTTCGTTTCGAATGGTGAGTTAGTGAGTTTTTAAGGGATTTGTATCAGTTGATATAAAAATAATATCGTTGAGCATAACATGTTGATCGAACTTCTCTGTGATGCCATTTCATTTGGTATTAACCACATCATCATTAGGTTAGACCCACAACTTGTTGTATTGCAACTTTCTAGTGTTTATACTATCAGAAATCCAACACTACATTGTATGTTCCTAAGAGTTCAAATTTTGGAAACACATTTTGATTTTATTCAATATCAACACATTTCCAGAAACTTGAATAGATTAACTGATTCCTTAGTTAATTATGTTATAAACAGACATTTGCAACACATGTAAAGACATATTTTTAGGTCACATCACATAATTGAATAGGATTGCACAATAAACATAGGAAAACATGAAAAACAAATAGATATATAGTTATATCATTTTACAAAATTTGTGCCCAAGACACATTGGTCATGTGACCTCAAAATGTATTCAAAATTTCAAAGTAAACTAGTGATGCTCATGATAACAAGCTACTAATCTAGCTATCCTATGCAATAACCCCATCCAATGGTTAGGACACTACAAGGACAACACCCTCTACTAGATTTTTTTTAGGAACCCTTTATAAAAATACCCTATACATCCATTTGTAGCGAAGGTTACTAGAGGAGGTTGGCGGGTGGAGCTTTTTGTGGATGTTTTTTGTCACGTGTGCTTATCATCCTAAATCGCATCGGTGCATTCAACAAGAGAAAGCACCGATGCCCAAAAAACATTGGCACACCGGACACTTTGCACTCCATACAAACCCGCGCAGTGCATCTTACAAGGATGCACTGGTGCATCCTAAAACCCCGTGCCAAAACTAAAACCGCCCGGTGCGGTCTTAAGAAATTGCACTGGTGTGCCTATAAAACCTCGCGCACTGGAACAACGTTAAATAAAAAAAATTACGGCCAGAAAACCGCATTTGTCACTTTTCAGTGCTCCAGAGCTCTGAAGCACCGGTGCAACTTATCCTTGTCTGAGGCACTTTGACATCGGTGCTCCCATTGCACCCATTGCACGCACTACTACAGTGCATTTCCCACCAATCTGGATTTTGAATTTTGCAAAATGGTGGGAAAATTTACTGTTGAAAATTATTTATCCAATATACCTCCTTGATGGCAAAATGTAGAGGTATTTTTCTTGATTTTTTATAAGCCTTTTAGTGTATTAGAATTGTAAATTAGCTTAAAACTAACCATTTAAAAAAAAACAAAAAAACAAAAATTTGGCAGTGCGCTCGAGCCATTTGGCTCGCACCTATAAGCAATGCTTCCTATAAATTTATAGTCTGCACTACAACCGGTGCTAACGGTCTCCACACCGGTTCCCAGAAAGTACCAAAAGGCGCACCATGATATTTTAAAATTTTAAAAAAGTGTGGTGCGGTGAGTTACTTGGATGCACCGTTGACCCTATGGAATAGTGGAAATGTGGTTTGTTGACTGAAATATCTGCCCCGAGGTGGGTAATTTTGTCAGTGCACTACATTCCAGTCTTTCTACATGGTCAATGGTGTAGCCTGGTAAAATACCGTACCATTGACTATGTAATGATGTCAATATGTCAGTGCGATGACCAAACTATATGCCCCGGGGCGTATAGTTTGGCCAGTGCACTGCCCTCCCGACACTGGTCCATAGTCAATGGTGAGGTCTATTATACCACCACACCGTTGACTTTGGAACAATTCCAGGAGGGTGGTCCACTGAAAATTTGCAGGTGCGCTATAGATTTTCTCGTGCACCGCCTCTGGTGCACGACAAAAAAAGATGCACCGTCACCAGTGCATGCCCATTTTTTTGTGTTGCACAAACTGCTTTCTTTTTCAAACAATTTTATATATGTATATTCCTAAATAAATTTATCATTTAATAAAAAAATTGTTTTTAATATGTTAATGATTTAGAGACGTGAAAGGAGATAAGAGAGAAAACAACAACAACAACAACAGGCAAACCAGTATAACATGGCTCGCCTGTGGGAGGCATGAGAGACAGAGAGAGATGCGTACCCTCACCCTATTACAACAGCTACCCGGGGGCTCCTAAGGCAGGTAAGCCTCCTCAAGTTCTATGAGGAGGATACTTTTCTAAAGGGCCATGGTTTGTTTTTTCGACATCTTATCCGCAGGTGGGATGCCCACCTACAGGCTTTCAGGGTTGGTCTTAACCAGCGATATGTGCCCACTAAGGAGGACATCTATTTCATTACAGGCCTATCGAGGAGAGGGGTTGATTTTCCCTCATTCCTAGAGGTTCCAATTGGCTATGCAGTAACTAGTCAGTTTGTGTATTCCCAGAGATACATTAGCGCATATATATTTTCTCCTTTAGATTTTCAGGTCTCTAGAGTTAAATTACGTATTGCTGCATTTGGTAGTGAGGAGGTGAGGTACCTCTCACTTATGATTTTGACCATTTCACACAACACCAGCGACAGGCAATGCATTATTTTCCTGCTTCTATATTATGTTGATTCTTTAGTACTGGAGCCATGAATTGTCAGGTGGTCTACCATTTCGTTTGCAGTAGTTCTGTACAGCCCTAGATAGATCTCGTGCTCATGCACAACGGAGGAGCCTTAGATAGATCTCGTGCTCATGCACAACAGAGGGTCAACTTTGCTTTTGCTTCATATATATATATATATATATATATATATATATATATATATATATATATTGAGAGTTTTCTAGAGACGAGGCCTACTTTTCTTGGTATCCCTGATGCTGGATCCATGGATGCACATGTGGGGACAGATGATGCCTAAGAAGGGCGAGACAGAGCTTTCCGCGAGGATATCGCATGATTCACTAGAGTTGCTAGCCAGTGTTGACAAGCATCCCTTCGTTATGGTCCCCTATCATTATGGTGGTTTGGATTGGAGAGGGTGTTCCAACATCCTCTTCACATATGATGAGTCGCTGGATGATAGAGGTAATATTATTGTTTTATTTAAATTTATTCCAACATGTTCTTTAACTTTTTTTTTAGTAAATTTTGTAGTGAAATTGTCTAATTATTATTTTGTACTTGTATATATTTTTCATACATTGGGTCTTTTGATGGCGAGGGCATGCTAGTGACACCAAATGATCTAGGTGTGGATCCTGATGATGATCAGGATATTCCAGATGCTGAGGATCATGAGGCCGGAACAGAGAGACTTGCTCCTACTGGTGCGACGGTACCGCCTTTTTCTAGGTGTGGTAGGCTTGATAGTAGATTGAGGATGGAGTTGGGCGACCAACTCTGTGCATTGTTAGTTGAGTCAGGAGTCAGGCTCGCTACTATCAGAGACATACAGGTCAATGGTAGGCTAGTACATATGTGGAGAGGCATGCCGCATGACATGTAGAATGTGATGCAGCATGTCGTAGGAGTTACGACCTTAATTATGAGGCTGAGGAGGGCCCTTGTACGTTATAGGCATGGTCGAGATGCAACGCCACATGATCGATAGTCTGCAAGCAGCGATGCATAATTTGATGATCATGATCAGGGGAGTGATCATTGTTCACCTCACGCTACGCCAAATGAGTAGCCTCCACTAGCATCGACTATCAGTCATTATGGAGAGCAGGTTGTACCATCAGCCACATCGAGTCAAAAACCTACAACATCCAGCAGTACTCATGATCATGAGCAGGCTTGACCATCGACCATTTCAATTCATCACAATGAGAAATCGACAGTTGATCTTGATCAGCACGAGACACCAATACCAGATCATGAGGCACGTGATGATCAACATGTATCTGAGCTTGTCGAGGCTGCACCATTGACTGAGCAAGACTTGACTAGTACTACTATTGATGATGTACCACCTGCTAATATATGACATTTATATTCCAGTTGCATATTTTTTACATTATATATATATATATGGTCCATGTATTTTATGTTCATGTTGAAGTTGTACTTAATTTACATGTTGGTGATTATCATGATGTGTATATTGTTAGGTCATGTTAGATATGTTCATTTAATGTACAGCTTGCAGATAGATGTGTATGTGATAGTAGTTATTTCACATGAGATGTATATTTGATGTTTGTGTTGTGATGATGTTATACAATGCTAATTGTGTTTTGTTAGTTGATCATCATCACGATGAGGTTGGCGAATTTGAATATGTTTTTTAGTCAAATATGATGTTTGTATGATGGTTATCATGATCGTGATGTTTATTGTTAATTTAATATTAAATGATCATGATATTTTAAAATTGTAATTCTAATTCTAATTGTATGTAAAATTATAAAATTGTAATTGTATTTGTAATTGTAATTTTAATTGTAATTGTATGTAAAAATTTTGTAAAGTTTTAATTGTAATTGTAATATTTAATTTATTGTGAAATGATTGTAATTGTAATTGTATATATGTAAAATTGTAAAATTGTAATTGTAAATGTAATTCTATGTAAAATTCTAAAATTGTAATTATAATGGTATATATGTAAATTTCTGAAATTGTAATTGTAATTGTAAATTTTATGTAAAATTATAAAATTGTAATTGTAATTCTATGTAAAATTGTAAAATTGTAATTGTAATTGTACATGAAATTGTAAAATTCTAATTCTAATTCTAATTCTAATTCCAATTTTAATTCTAATTGTAAGTATGTAAAATATTTGTAAAATTTTAATTGTATTACTGTGATATAATTGTAATTGTAATTGTATGTAAAATTCTAAAATTGTAATTGTATGTGAAACTGTAGAATTGTAATTGTAATTCTATTTCTAATTCTAGTTCTAATTGTATGTAAAATATTTGTAAAATTTTAATTGTATTAATGTGAAAATTTTAGTTGTATTAATCTGAAATTATTTTATTAAAATTTTTAAATTTTTAAATTTTTAAATTTTAAATAATTGTAAAATAATAAATCTATAATAATATGAATTTTTGTAACATAATAAAGTTTAGAAAATAATGCAAATAAATTAATGTACTTTAGAATTATCACTATTTTATTATGATCTTACATACATTAAAAAAAATAACTTTATACGGTACGCCATTGTTTTTGAGATCAACACAATTGAAAATTATCAAGTGAAATATTGATTTTAACATTAACACAATGCAAATTACCAATTAATTCAAAATAAATATTCATATAATGTTTTGAAAAACCCATCTTAAAAAGTATAAATATTGATGAAATAACACATGTACAATATCACTCTCTATTCTCATGATCACCCTAATTATCTTCCAGCTCACATGGTGTGATAACATTATTGTTCTCAAAATTATGTTTTGATCTAGGGTCATGCCTTGATACGAAACACGAATCCCTATCCAACACATTTGGGTAAAACAAAACATGGTTGCAGTGTTTGGGGAAAACATAGGGCTCCTTAGCTTCATCCCACATCTTTCTAGAGTTGATAAATATCAGCCTACTATCGCGATATTCCTTTACATTATTCCAATCAAAGGTGTCCCACCACTTGCACCCAAAAATAATACGTTGGAAAGAAGATAAATCCACTTCAATGATCTCTTGTATCTTTCCGACATAACCTAACGTCCCTCGCACTTGGTTTTGATCACGTTGGCTAGATCGACTAGACTGATCGAACTCGACTTCCACTCCACGGCCTTGTGTGATGTTTACAACATTGTCATTTTCTTTGTGAAAATGGTGTCCATATGCCCACATAAATGGGAACAAATGAACCTATTATAAAAAACTTAAAAAATCATAGTGTTATGTGTCTTATAATAACCCAACAGTTAAAATATGAAATATACATGTAATTACATTTGAAAGGTGAATTATGAAGTTTCAAATGTACATATAAATTAAATATATTATTACCGAGTTCTTGCACCCAATCTCTACATTTAGTGCATCCCCTTCAGCATGTGGGTAACGACCAGTTCCACCATATTTGTCTCTGACTTGGACAACAACCCAACTGTTAGGGCATATTTTTGGCATATTTTCTTTTAAATGATCGAGATAAGGCACACTTCTACCATTCAACCATATGAATTCTTTCCTGTCACTATCCCATTTCATCCTCTTTTGTTCGTAAAATGCGACCCACGGTTGTTTCACTTTGGAATTGTAAAGAATGGATTTATTGATTGCTTCAATTTATGCATTTGGAGATGAAATCAAACCGACATTATATAGTACATAGAGATCAAAATATACACTATATAGAAGTTCAACATGAATATTTACTTTGTGTAAATTTGAAAATTTATAAGTTGCTTACTCTTTATCAAGCGCTTTTTTCCACTCGTTTGGAGCAACTCCCCTGCTCTTTTGTCTTCATCCCTTTCATCGTCTGAAATCACTCCACCTGGTCTGTTGCCGATCTTCTTGATGTACTCACTGGCATAATAGAAAGACTCATATGATATATACCCATCTGCCATAGACCCTTTGTGTTTTTCCCTTTGTCGAACAAAACCTTTAAATTTCTTCATGTACCTCTCTAAGAAGAACATCCAATGACAAGAAACCACCCCAAATAATTCAACCTCATCTACTAGGTGGATTAGAAGATGAACCTACAAGTACATGAAACTCGTCAATAGTTCCTTCTCAAACATTCAAACAATTTCAACTATCTCTTGACACCACCGTGGAATACTAGCCACATGAATCTCCTTTGACGTGATCCAACATACAAATGAAAATAATTTAGATATTTCACATCCTAGGTGTTGAGGAAATTCATATTTCACACACCGATGCACGAACAAAGGATAATGGCACTGCAAATTTATAAACACGTGCAATAATATAAAAAATTATTTATGTTTTATGATCCTCGCATGGGAAAACATTTATTAATATAACAAATAATAAAATCATGCTTTTGACATTATACGTACTCTTAGAAGATTCAAATGGTCATGTGATTTCAACCCCGATAAATGGTCATCCACGGTGAAGCAATGTCGTACTGAAGACATGTATAAAGATGATACCCTCACACCCATTATAACTTCCTTTGCCAAAGAAAGATCATTTTTTTTTAAATCCATGGGACATCACCTTCTTTGAAATACCATGAATTAGAGGGACTAGCACCTGCCTCTGATCCTGTATTTTATAATCATCTTGGCCAATGTTTCTTTTTATTTTTTGAAGTAATAAGATCTTTCCTAACAGCCAATGTGTCACCTTGTTTCGATGATATTTTCCTCCATAAAGAAGATGAAACATTTTTAAATATATGCATGGGATCTAATAAGTGGGTAATATTAAGATACTCATAATATGGGAGGTTATAAAATACAGATTTCCTTTTCATCTTTTCATCCCAATGGGAAATTTCTCAACATAGGTGTCGAATAATTCTGGGTCATCGAACATAGGCTCCTCATTTGAATCAAACATTTCTACAAAGTCCTTCTCCTTCTCTCTCTCTCTCATATTATCTAAGCCATTTAGCTTATTTCGTTAGCGGAGGCCTTTGGGTTCTCTCTCATTTACCATTGAAAGCGGACACTACTCTTCCATAAGGGTGTTCTTATGGGAGGAACACCCTAGAGAAATCATACACTGGATTTTGTAGGCCCTTGGACTAACTAGCTTTCAGAGAAGGTCCACAACATTTACATCCAAAATACCCTTTTGTTACAAGACATGCGAGATTATTGTGTGCAATTAATATGCATGGAACGTTAAATAATATCATGAATATCAGAACAATTAAAACAAATTAAATAACTAATATGTGAAAGAATATTGTTATGTATATAAACAAATCAATAAATTAAACATGTAATTTAATAGAGAAAACTCCTAAGCCTCGACAATCATTTATCATGTAAGCACATATGCCATAAAATGTAAAACTTCTCTCTATTACAATGGGTGTTGATACATCGTATACATTTATCCCGTCCCATAATTCCTTCAATTCATCTACCAATGGTTGTAAGTAGACATCCATATTCTTAACTTGTCTTCTAGCAGGGACTATGAGAGCCAAAATAAGATGTTCATTCATAACGGACAAACATGGGGGGATATTGTTATTTATCACTACTACAAGCCAAACATAATAGTTAGTGTTCTGGAGGGAATATGGGTTGATGCCATCCATTACTATGCTGAGTCATAGACTTCGTACTTCATCCTTAAATTTTTTGAGCCATGTATCCTCTATAAGCTTCATGGCTATTGAATCAATTGGGATTCACATAACTCCCAACTCACTTCTCTATGAGGAATGCCATCCCTGCAACATAGCTAATTCTTTGCAATGATAGAGCCTTTGAATCCTTGGGATTATAGGCATGTGCCTCAATATATTAAAATGGGGACCACGTGATTTACCCTTCTTTTTTTATTTATCAGACCTGTCATGCCCACATTTTGGACATATCTCTTTATCTTCATATTCTCCTCTATATAGAATACAATCATTTGGAGATGCATGATATGATATGTACTCAACACCCAACATTTTCAACAATTTCTTTACCTCTTCGCAGCTACTGGGAAAGACATTATCACTCGGAAGAACCTTATCTTTGAATAACCTATAGTTGGTGATCATGGCAAATATTAATAAATGTACATAATTAATTTCGATATAATTATTAACGCTCATAAAATTGGCCATTTTTAATGTTCATTGTGTACTGATTATATTTCTCAAATTTATATAAGGGAGGACTTTATGGTAACTTACCTCAAAATTTCCGAGAAACATGCATTCGGCAAGCCAAAATTTATTTTCAAGTTGTACAGTAACATCGTTGTCTCCAACTGGGTAGACTTTTACTGGCCACCAGGTCAAAAGAGATGGGTGGTGGAAGAAAATTTAAGGCTTTCGAAAAAGGTGTCAGCGATATGAGAATCATCCCCCAGCTGATCATCGTTTTGGAATGCATCTAACAACATTGCCTCCATGCTAGTCGTATCCTTTAAGTAATCATCCATACCAACCTCTATTTGATTGCCTCCATTTCCCACTTGTGAATATATAATATTGTTGTATTCATTCCTAATTGGTGAATCTGGACGTAGCGGGAATTGAATCGGTGGTTGATTCAACCATTCGTGGTATCTTTCCTCTCTAATTTTTTCTCTTATTTTGGTTTTCTCTCAATTTGAAATTGTTGTGGGGTGCGACAGAAGATGGTAGGTAGGTCGTTCATCATCACTATAATCCTAATAATTAAAAAAAGAAAAAATTGAACATGATTAGTACAAAATATATGATATCAATTAGTAAGCACGTTGACAACATTGCATGATTAATTGGTTTGACGTTGAAATAATTAAATTAATCAATATACCAAACAATTATAATTATTACCATCATTGTCCCAATATTCTGGCTAGAAGATGCAATATTGTTACAATTAGCAGGGTGAAGCGGTTTTCCATTTTCATCTACCAAATGCACCTTGCGGTATGCTGCTCTTGATAAGAGGTTTCGACGTTTTGGAGCTGTTTGAATATTTTGTGCATATGAACTTGATTTTGAATCTGCATGAACCTGCAAATTTGAATAAATTATAAATTTAATTAAGTTGTTCATGATTGACATGGATAAAAAACATAAATTCAATTAGATAATGAAAATATAAATAAAATTTGAAGTAAATATTACGTCTCGAGATGGATAGGGAGAACTCTGTGATGGGCTTTGAGAAATATTATGGAATGAGCTGGATTTGAAGAAGTTTCCATTTGATATAATTATGATATTTTCTCCCTACATTTGAACAAAATCAGCAATAAATTTTTCTTTACACACCTAAAAATAATTTCGGTGCCTTAAAAATGTTCTTGTTATCAATGCTAATGTATAGATAACCACACCGGTGCGCTTTAGTCACTACACATTGGTGCCATGTTATCAAAGGACGCACTGGTGTGGTGCTATTAAGTGATGCACCAGTGATGAAAAACCGCAAATACAAAAAGCATCGCAACTTTATTTTCTTTAAGTGAAAAAAAAACGATAAATTGAAAAATGGGTGGCAAAATATTTTTGAAAATCTAATTTCATAAAAAAAATCTTTAAATACTAAACACTTTTCATTGTTTCACTATTTTTGCAAAAAAATTCAGCGAAAGATTTGTAGTAGACATACCTGGAGCAAGAGAGCACGAGAGCACTGTGGAGCAGCGAAATAAATTCGAACAGAAGTATTCAGACAATCAAAATTCCAAACCTTTGTTGATTCAAACCCTGTAGCATATAATTTCAAATGATCTCGTGATTAAATTTTATTGGTTTTTTCACTTTTTTCTGCATTTTTTTTTTACACATTAAGAAAAAAATTTTAATTTGTTTTTCATTTTCAGGAGAAAAAAAATACCATTTTTACCCTAAACCCTTCAATTTCTTTGTTTTTGCCGTTTCTTCTCAATGTTTTTTGTGATTTTAGAATCAAGGCTTTTCATTTCAAATTTATAGGGTTTGTTTTTCTATGTATAGGCCTATGACATCCAACCCATGGGATGACTTGCATAGTCAGATCCCAATCCATGTTGGCCCTTGGGTGAATTTTTAAAAAACATAATTTTTTTTATTGGTGTGCCTCGCATAACCTAGCACATCGGTGCACTGGATTATACCAATGCACTACGCAAGTATTTTGTGATAAAATATTCAAAAACATTTTTTTTATCAGTGTTCCATATGTAAAATAGGGCACGGGTGCACTATTTCATTATGGCGCACCATGCACGTGATGTTTCACAAAAAAAAAAATGTGTTCATCGGTGCACCATGTAACATATAACGCATTGCACTAGGTATCCTAGTTGACATAGAGCACCATATGGTGGCCCCTTGTTTGCACGGAGAATTTATAAGAATAGGCCGCACCACCCCCTCCACGACACCGTTTGCTACAAAAACTAACACTAGACTATTTTTATTATTTTGTATGTGTTAATCAATGCGGTGGTTGACATGTAACACACAGGTGCTCCTTGTTGCAATAAATCATCGTACGGTGTTTTATACTATTTGGGAAATTCATTTAGAAAACCACCACGCACCGACACCGGTGCGTACACCATGTAAATCGCACTGGTTTCCTGATATTTTTTTTTTAACCTGAAAATTTGACAATTTATTTATAAAATATATTAATTAATGATATGGTAGAGGTTTTATATTGATAAAGAAATGGTTGACAGGAGATCAAGTAACAAACATACTGATAACACATCAAGAAAAGCAAAAAATGCAAGTTCATTGTAAATTCTTTACAAAAAATATTATTTTTGAACTATACATAATTTTAACTAATATGTATTGTTTAATTTGTATCATGCAGAGCCACAAAATGACGAATCTCGATAAGATTATTTCTGATCTATGACGAGAAGAGCGTAGATGCTTGCTGGAAAAATTGCAAAAGGATGAATCAGGTGAATGAAAAAATACTATCGATCCAATATGAGTTTCCTTTTTTAATTTTCATTAATAATGTACTTAAAATTCTTAGATAACATGTGTCAAAAAATCTATTAATTCACATCTCTTTAATGTTCGACAGGTACCAACAACTCAGAAAAGGAATGTTGTTCTAAGAGAAGAAAAAAAATAGAACATGAAAATGAAAATGAATTGCTCTTTAGCTCATCTGGAGTGGTGCTGGAGGTTAACGAAAGGGGGAAAAACTTTTACAAAAGTTTGAGCGATCTAGTGGAATGAATGTATAGAATTTCTTTCTACTTACAATACAAAAATCAATTCAATGATTCCAAGAATTTTTTTTTATCTAAACTACAGTAAGAGTTTCCAGATAATTTGTCAATGAGACATGTCATACTTTTAATAGAAAAAACGTACAAAAACAAAAAAGAAGGAATGAAAAAGTAATCTTCCTTTAAATGATTTTCTAGAATTATTTATAAATATCATGTATAAATACCACTTTTGTTATATTTACTTTTCATATGTCAATATAAAAATTAAATATTTTATTATCATGTCACATTTTTAGGAAGATTATGAAAATTTCAAAAGATGAATGAGATTATATTAGAAATATGCCAGTAGGAATGTCCAAAAAGGTGTACAAGGAGATGGTCAAATAAAATTACATCATAGGAGGAGCCATCTCAACAACAACTGCTTCAAATGTAATATGTAATCATTGAATTTTTCTATCATTAGGTACAATAAATAAACAATTTATCATTAAATATTAATTTTCAAGTATTTTCTTGCAAAAGAGAAAAGAAAATGGAACCCATTCAACACATAAAACATGACGACAAGGAAGAAAAAAGTTGATATCTAAGTTTGTGAGTAATTGTTACTTCCTTATAAAAACTTAACTAGATTTCATTTTTGTATATTTTAAGTTGTTTTACAAAAATCATCATTGAATGTCTTCAAATAGATGTTAACATACAAACAAGAACCATCATACGAATTGATTGACATTGGGTTAAATATGGGGTGTGAGTATCTGTTGGCATATCAGAAATTAATTGTGGAATTTGTAAGCATCTATCGATATTTTTTTACTTAGCTCCGTCTATAATTAATAGAACAAAAAAATATTTTATATTAAATATATGATTTTTTATGGGGTATAAAACTTGCTGGAAACAAAGTATGGAACTATGCCAACAGATGGAATCTTGAAAGATGGCATGATACATGGTTTTGAAAGAATGTGTATAGTTCATGAGTCAATTGTTGCTATGGTATGTCATTTATTTTTTATTTACATTGATGTACATTATTTAATATTGAAATTTTCATTATTCTCACCAGTGTATATACACTCATTACAGTTTATTTTTATGTTTGTAGATGGAAGGTGACGAAGAAGAAAAAAATCAACACCATGAATAGAAAATTCCCTAAAATAACCCAAGTCATGGAAGTAGCTCGAGCAGTGATAGTACTTCAAGCGAAGAATGATGATCGTTATGTTTGGATATCAAAGCAAGGCATTGTATTTTTTGAAATATTTGTTTGTGAAATCAAACATTTTGTTTAATGTAATGGACATAGTGTCCCAATTGAAAGACAAGGGGATACCAATAATTTTCCCTTTTTGTATAACAAAGGTTGTCTTATATATATATATATATTAAAATATGTTTTAATTTATTCTATTGTGTTCTCCATTGTCATTGTGAAATGTAACACCACTGATTAAATTTATTGACTATTAAGTATTATAATGAAGAGATGTGAAATCTGATGATATGATATAACAAATTAATCCATACATCACATTCAAATGCATTAATAAAAATTTAATTAATATGAATATTGTTATAAGATGTGTCAACTTTTTGATGAATAATGAATTTTAAAACATCACAATAATTGCACTGTCATACGTCGATGTTTCTAAAAAATACAAGAAGAACACAGATGCATGTCAGTTAATGTACAACAGTGCGTTTGTATGATACATAGCACTGGTGAGTTTCTACGACCTATGGGCACCACACAAATACTAATACCAATTCTAAATATTGGTGTCTTTGTTTGATAATTCACACTGGTGTGTTTATGTGAGACTACGCACCGGTGCATTTGTAAAACCTATGGGTACTGCACAAATATCAATACCAATTATAAATTTCGGTGCATTTGTTTGAAATTGTGCACCGGTGCATTTATACAAGACTGCGTACCAGTGCATTGATACGACCTATGGCCATTGTACAAATCCCAAGACCAATCAGAACAACCTCGTTCGTTGTATCACCAACACTACGCCCGATGCAGTTTTAGACATTGATGGCCTAGTGCATGCCACTTCGACTGCCCTGGGGTGACCATCTATATGACACACACCGGTGCATTCAAACCTTAGCAGCACACCGATGAAAAAACATTTTTAATAACCTCCAGCTGCCCAAGTTTTTTTAGTTGTGTTGAAATTCCATTATAAGCTCTGCCAAAACCTCCGTTACCAAAAACGGATGTTGTAGAAAATGTTTTTTTGACACTTTTGCCCAATTTTATAACACTAAAAACCTCCTTTACAACCTCCTCTAGATGGTATTTTCCTTGTAGTGGGAACACCAATAGTGTGGCGCTATAGTCTCATGGGTAACTCCTTGATTCAACAATCTGAAATCCCGAGAGTCAATCACTCTAAGTGTTGTTGTGTCTCAGCAAGTGTCTCGGTCATATGTAAATCTCGAAGAACTTCTCTCCCGACAATCCTCTCTGCTGGCTCGTCTGCTCTCTACTCTGGCTGACCCATTCATCGAACTCGGCCTAAATTTTCATACATAAAAAATTTAGTTTAGTCTTCGGAAACATCAAAATACAAAAAAATGTATAAACCTTAGGAAAAATAAAAAAAACGTGGTCAAAAAATTCTTACCAATTTCACCCCATTGAGCGTCGTCTGGTAGAATCAAGTATGGATCTCCTCAGAAGTCTACACCTGCATATGCATAATGATCGATGGAAATCATTTGTCATCTAAACCAGGCGAATAATGCAGTGGAGAATACGAAGGTCAGTTGACCAACATGTCTAGCCATAAATTCTACCCATCACTGCATCCGTGGATCTCTAGGGCCAGATATACCGAGTGTAACATGTTGGTACTGCATCAATGAAATATGCTCTAAGTCAAAGGAGATCAAGATCGAGGCGTAGTTGAAAATATTCTTCCTTCCTCCCTTTGACTTGGTCAGTTGTTCTTTCATCTAAAATAGGATAGCTTCATCACAGTTAAATATTTTTGGTTCCAAACACTCCAGTACATACTGCATGTATGATCTGTTTGACACATGTAGTGTAGTGGAACCAACAAGATTTGTGATAGGGAATAGGATGGTCATTAAAATAAAATCACGTACATCAGGGATGTTTATTTTCCCATCCTTACTTGGTTTAGTCCCAGGATGGTAGTGATGTAGTGTGTAATATCTCATTGTCTCTCCTCCAAGAGCAGACCCTAACAGAGAAATGGGGGAACCTCGCCTCGATAATCCTGTGAGAAAATAAATGTCCTCCACTATTATTTGGACCAATTTTTCCCCAATGTGAAAAACCTGAATTTTCAAATCCCATGAACGAACAAGGAACTCTAACAGTTACATTTTTTTCCTCATACCTGACAATCTGAAGTACTTTAGAAACCCACAATCTCTGAGGGCTCTTATTGTACCCAGATCTTTTAGGGAAATCATGTTCTATAATTCATGTTCTATTTACCTCCACGTAATCATCATTTTGATTCGATGAATACCTAAAAAACAATCATAAGACTCATTAGGATCCATTTCATGCAACAAATATGGGAAATTTTGGGCACACAACAAAAAAAAAATGGAAATTGTGCCTAATGCACCCCAGGTCAAGGGACAGAGCATTGTAGTGCATCTCGCCTTCCATTTTAGTGCACTGCAATGCACCTTTCAACATTCAAGGGTGTGTTTCCCTTTGAGCGTAGTATATTTACCCTACAGGGCTCAAAGCCCTAAAAATTTTCAATAAAATGAAACATAAATGTTACTAAAGGAAAGAGAAGGTCCATAACTCCAACCTAGATCGAACGGTGAGGAAAATCATCCATATAATTTTTCACAATCAACTGCTAAATTTTGGGGGAAAAAACTATGCCAGAGCTCCTATTTATCAAATGGTAACTTTCAAATGGTAAAAATGAATGCTAAAAACTCTTTTAATTAGTCAATTTGATTATTTAAAATCATATTTAATGCTATGAATATGGTTTTTATTCATTTTTGCAATGAAATAGGTATTTTTAATCTATTTGATGGTGTTCTGAACATGTTTTACAGCTGATACAAAAAATTAGTCATGCACAATTATTCAAGAATGATTTGACCACAAAGCGTACTTTTATCCTTATTTTTCGCGCTTTGATAAAAATGAAAGAGGACTTCAAGCACACTTTTCGAGCTTCGATAGCAACGAAAAAGGAACCCCTAGAGTCTTCTTTTAGCTCTTTTCAGAATCTGATAATGTGAAAATATTGCCGAGCACTTGTCTTTTTGAGCTCGTAAAATTAAATGAAACAACATCTACTTAGTATAAGTTTAACCCTTTTCTGGACTAATATATATTATTTATGAAAAAGGAAAACCTTAGTCAAACATGGCTAAGAGGTTTTCTCAAGTATTATTTCACACTTTTTCGGACCTGAGTGACAAATTTACGAAAAAGGACTCATGGATTTTTCTATTTTCCTCCTTTTCAGACTTTCTAAATATGAAAAAGGACTGGGGTGTCACTGTCGTTAGGCTCGTTAAAACATAAAATAGCTACAGGCTTGTTGATCATGGCAAGAATCGATTTTCATTTATCTCTAGACTCGTTACATTATTAAATAGCGATGCATTTGCCCAAACGGTTGAATTATATATCAATAATATGTTATTCTCTAGGTCAAGATTGTTAAAAAATAAAGAGGTACGGGTCAACAAATGAGTGGAGAAAATTTGAGTAAAAGTGAACATAACACTTTATGGTAGTAGGTCGCTCTTGAACATGACACTTTCACTCCATCATCGTGACTTTTGGGTTGGGTAATCTTCTTGGCGGCTCATTCATACCTATGGTTCATCATACCTTCACTTTGGATTTGGGTCAATGCTGCGAACTCATCTCAATGTCGCTGATATGTTTAAGAGAAGTGATCCATGAATCCTCATCCTTCTGTAGTACTCATAACCCTTCATTTTCATGACATTCATCCCTGAACATTGCTATATCAAGTCACATTTTGTCTCTAAAATTAGTAACTCTTGTTTTGCTATAAAGTGGCTTCCTGTCGACATTAGCTCATCATCCAAGAAGTTTACTTAGAAACATCTTCCAGTACCCTGGGGCTTGTTACATCATCAACAAGTTTCTCACTTATGGACCTTTGACCGAAATATTTTTTATGGCAATCGACATCAAATTATCTATTCATGCCTTACAAGTTGTACTGCAGTACCTTGAGATCCATTAACATTAATGGTGTTTCTCTTGCATTTGTTAACAACTCACATCATTGGCGAGTAATCAGATGATTTCTTCCCATGTTTGAATATAAATCACATATTTTCATGGTTAGACTTGTACCCAAACGATCGAGTGAATGAGATAAGAAGACCCTGGATCTAGTTTCATCCATCCAAGCTCTAATTTTAGGATTGTTGTACACATCATATGTACGATGAATTTACATACAGATCATCATCCGCACATGGGCCTATATCTATAGGCATGTCTGTATTGGGCAACATTCCAATGTAGATGACTTTCTGAACTATGTACATGTTATTAGCCATTTTATGTGCTGGGCATGGGAATTCCTCCCTCGACAACTCATGATCAAGATGAAATATATCATGATTTAATGCATTGTAAGATTGATGGAGGTCACCATCCACTTCAGTTCCGACTCATCACATCATAAAGCATCTCATACAAATAATATTTTTATTTTGACTTCATGCTTTAGGGGGTAGTTGTTATAGGTAAATTTGGACATCATCCTGCATGACCTGGTCAAACTGGACATCATCCCCTAGACCAATGAAATAATGTCTATCATCCCATCATATTTCAGTTGCTACATGCCCTAAGTGAAGAAATTTCATTCATAGTTTCTATTGTGAGATTTCAAAGGTTTGAGGTATATGGTATATCACCTATTGACTCACCAGAACTCACCTGCAAGGGACTAACTGCGTTGCAGTGCTAAATACTCCATGCAATGGTGCACTGCAATGCCCTTCCTGACCTTAAGGGTGTGTTGGTCACCTGGGAGTGGAATTCTCAGTGTTCCGGGAATATCCACATGGCTAGTGCCTTCTAGAAGAGTCCATATGTGTCAAAATTCAAATCCAAGTGTCCATCAAACACCTATGAACTTGGAAACATGTCTTGCCTATTATTAGAAAGTCATTCATTAAGAAACAACCATCAGTTTCCCTATAAATTGAGCACTCATCCTAGTGCTAGGGAGGGGAGAATTTTGGTAAAGTTATGTCATTGTATTCTCATTTGATAAGAGGTTGAAAGTACTAATATGCTGCTGGGATAATGCTAGATGTGATGAGGCTGGAATGAAGTTGGAGCAGGTTGACAACAAATCGGTCCATTGGTTGTAATCTTCCCCTCCTACTCTTTAATAAAGATTGTTGTTCATTTTCCCATACATATGTCTCTATTTTTTTTGCAATGTATTCTTAAATTATGTATGTATTTCATATCTAATTGATTTGATTTGAGTAAGATAAGTAGATATCTTGTGTATTGCATGTTGTTTTCTATTCTCTATTTGTATTTGCAGGAATCGATCTAGTGACTTGAGTTAGATTGAGAGCGAAGAAAACAACGATAGAAGGAGAAGGAGAATCGATTCCATCAGAAGTAGGCTCCTTTACCATTATGTATAACTACTTGTTTTAGATAAAGTGATTGTTATTCTTTCCTCTATTGTTCTAAGTGAAAAACACCACACTTATGGAAATTGGCTCATTCATAGATCACAATTCCGTATAACACCCAATCTTAAATTCTTGTGTATTATTATTTTATCGGCATAACACTTCTTCTTTTCTTGAGTTTCTTTGATGTTCTATTCAATTTTCTGTATTTTTTGTTCCATTTCATGTAATGCCTTAGGTCCAAGTACCAGTTTGTCCTCTAGTTGACTCCAACTAAGTGGAGCATGCCATTTTCTGCCATATAAGGCCTCAAATGAACTCATCTTAATAAAGGCTTGATAGTTGTTGTTGTATGCAAATTCTGATGAATGCAGAAAATCCTCCCACCTGGTGGGTATGTCCATTACATACATGTGAAGGATGTCCTCTAGTATTTGATTTTTTCTTTTGGTCTACCCATCAATCTCGGGATGATAAGCTGCGTTGAAATTCAATTTTTTCCCCATCCCTCCAAATAGTGTCTTTCAAAAGGTTGATGTGAAATTTGCATCTCTATTAGAGATGATCATCTTTAGTATTCCATGAAGTTTAAAAATTTCCTTCAAAAAAAAATTGGCCACTTGTGATGCCCCAAAGGTATATTGGACCAAAATAAAATGTTCAACCTTTGTTATTGTGTCCACTACTACCATAATGGAGTCATGTTGATACTTAGTTCGAGGTAGTCCTATTATGAAATCCATGGACATAACTTCTCAATTCCATTCTAGAATTGCAAGGGGGTTTAGTAATCCTATGGGGTGTTGATGCTCTACCTTGACTTGTTGGCACTCTAAACATCTTGCCAAGTAATCAATTGTTCCTTTCTTCGTTTCGGACTAAAACAATTTTTTCTGCAACGTTGTCACCATATTTTGGCAATCAAGATGAACTGAATCAGGTCTCTTATGGTATTCATCCATAATAATTTTCTTCAAGGTAGATATTTTAGCAATATACAACCTTTATTTAAAAGTAATTAATCCTTTCAGATTCATGTTATATCCCGTGATTCCAAATTGCTGTATTTTTTGTGCAATTTGAAATACTGGGGGTCTTCTGACAGAAATTCTTGAACCTGTTCTCCAAAATTGGTTTTCACATTGCTACCTATGTAAGACACAATTTGATCAGAGTGTCTACTTAAGGCATCAACAATTCAGTTCTCTTTTCCTTTAATATGTTTGATTTCCATATCAAACTCGCTAAGGAAACATAACCATATCACTTGCCTTGCATTCAAATCTAGATGATTAAAGAAATATTTCAAACTTATATGGTCAGTCGTTAACATAGATTTCTTACCTAACAAATAACGTCACCACATTTTTAATGCATGTATCACAGTAGCTAACTCTAAGTCATAAACTACATAATTATGCTCATTTTTTTTCAATTTTCTAAACTCATAGGCTATTACCACATTATCTTGTAGTAATACTCCTCTGATTCCTTCTATGAAAGCATCAATGCACACAGTAAAGTCCTATGTTGGATCAGCAATTTTTAGGAGTAAAGCAGTGATTAGTTTTTGTTTGAGCTTCTCAAATCTTTCTTGACATTTGGTTGTTCACTCAATCTTCACACCTTGTTTCTGAAAGGAGGTAATGGTATTAGCTAATGCAGAAAATCCCTCCATAAATCTACGATAATATCCATGAATGAAAGGATTGTTGATACATCCATGGGTACGGGCCACATTAAAATTTCTTGTACTTTTTATGGGTCTACCGCAACCCCTCTTTGGAATAACATGTGCTAGATACTGAATCTTTGGTTTCTAAAATTAACACTTGCTAAGCTTTTCATATATCTTGTGTTCTCTTAGTGTTTGCAACACTATTCGTAGGTGTTCCTGGTGTTCCTCTTTGTTCTTATACTACACCAGAATGTCATCTATGAAAATTAGCACAAATTTATCGACAAATTTTTGCAGGACATTGTTCATGAGACACATGAATGTGGTAGGGGCGTTAATGAGTCTGAAAGGTAGGACTATGAACTCATAATGTCGATACCATGTTCTAAATTTTTTTTTTTTGGATGTCTTCATCTTTTATGCGAAGCTAGTGAACCAATTCGCAAATCAATTTTTGAAAATGCGGTTGCTCCCCTTACTTGATCAAACAAGTTATTTATTCGTGGTAGGGGGTACTGATTTTTGATGGTCAAGTTATTTAATTGTCTATAGTCTATACACATCCCGAGGGTACCATCCTTTTACTTGACGAATAAAATTGGAGTTCCCCATGGCAACACACTTGTTCTAATATATCCTTTATTTAGCAGTACTTGTAACTGAGTTTTAATTCTAGCAGTTCCGATGTACTCATTCTATATGGGGCTCAAGAAGCTAGGGTGGCTCCCAGTACCTATTCAATAGAGAAATAAATATCTCTATGAGGGGGAACCTAAGGGATTTCTTCAAGAAATACATACGAAAATTCCATAATTACTGGTAAATTTTCTATAAGATCATTTTCTGCTTGTTGTCCCAAATCTTCAATTTGTACTGCATACAATTGACAACCCTTCCTTGTTGTACACTTCAACTGTAATGCAAAAATTTGTCTAACAGACACAGGTTTCAGTTTTAGTCTTACTACAATTGACTATCCTAGTGCTTTTCTGAAGTTTAATATTTTTTCTAAGTAGTTTACTACTGCTTTTTTCTCTTCCATCCATTCCATACCAACCAGTAAGTTATAAGATCATAAGGGAAGGATATTAAAATCCAGATCTATGATATGCACATTCTGATTTATAGGGTTCTTATGAAATTTATGATTTAAATTCCATTTGGTGCCGGTAGCCAACTACACTGACCAAGAGTGCTGAAATTTTTCTATCTACAATTTATATTTTTCCACTATGTGTGGACTAATATAGCTTATACTAGCTCCAGGATCAATTAAAACAGATACAGGTTGGTTGGAAATAATACCTTTAATTTAATCATGGTTTATTGAGGGGGAAACCTCCTTTACATTACATAAATGAAAAATTCTTGGATTACACAAATGACAAAACTTCTTTTCTATATATATGAGTCCATGCAGTCACAATATAATACTAGCCGACCTAACAATAATAATTTAAGGGCACAATAATAATAATATGGGGACTACAGGGGCACAACAATAACAATAAGGGGGCTACACTAACAACAATAAGGTACTAAAATAGTAATATAGTGCCCTAACATGCCCCTCTCCTTTGAAAAAGTGGTGTCCTCAATGCTTGAGTAGTTATGGATTCTTCTGTATAAAACTCTCATCCTCACATGTGCAATCTTCAGTGGGTAAGTTCTTCCACTTGATGAGATACTATGAAATTGATCGATTTCATAGCTATCTAGTTCTTATTTCCATGATTGTTTCACATTCCACTATGATTTTTCATTGCTCATCAAGTTCTGGCAGTATTGTTTGAACCAAAAGTGTGTCACCTATAACCTTCTTTAAGCATTAAACATGGAAAATTGGGTGCACTCGACAAGATACATGAAGCTCAAATTTGTATGCCATAGTACCAATATTTTGCAATACCTTTAGGGAAATTTTTTCCATGGTTGTAGTCATAAAAATACCCAGTTTCCCACATCAAAACTTTTCTTGTTGTGATGTTGATCTTCCTATTGTTTCATTCAATTTTGTGCCAAATTTAGGTTATCCTTTAAGAGTTGGAGAACTTGTTGTTGATGCTTGATGTGATCTTCCACTGATTGAACCTTAGAATCTTCTCTCAAATATGATGTGATGGATGATGGATGATATCCATAAAGTGCCATAAATGGGGTCATTTTTACTGCAGTGTGGAAGGAAGTGTTATACCACCATTCAGCTAGAGGTAACCAATTGACCCATTGTGTTTGTTTATTAGATACAAACCAATGAAGATATCCTTCCAAAGGTTTTTTCACTATCTCAGTTTTCCCATCGGATTGAGGATGATAAGATGAGCTATGAGCTAGTTCAGTCCCCAAACAAGAAAATAATTTTGTCCAAAAATTTCCAATGAAAATGGGATCTCTATCGCTTACAATAATCTTTGGGTTTCCGTGTACCTTTTGAATTGTTTCCATAAACACAGTAGAAACTGTACTCACTTTAAATGGATGAGATAATGCACAATTGTGCATACTTGGTAAGCCTATCAACTACCACCATGATGACACTCTTTCCTTCGAACTTAGGTAAACCTATGATAAAATCCATTGAGACCTCCTCCCAACGTTGATTTGGAATCGATAAAGGTTATAGCAGACCCAAGGTCTTAATTGTCTCAACTTTATTTTGCTGGAAAACCAAACATTCTGCCACAAAATTTTGAATATCATATTTAAGGCCATCCTAAAAAAAATATTTCCTCACCTTGTAGTAAGTTTTTTAAAATATCAAGTGTTCTCCTAAGGGAGATGTGTGCAATTCCAAAAGAATATTTTGTTCTAGTTGTGAATTCTTACAAACATATAAGTGATATTTGTACCATAAGCAATCATTTTCCAAAATAAATTTATTAGATGAACTGGGATTTTACTGCAACTTTTGAATAAGTTTCCATACTTCTTCATTATTCTTCCATTATTCCCTTGCTTCAGTTATCCAATCTGGTTGGATTAGAGAAATGGCACAAAGCAATGCTTCCACCTCCTCTTCCTTTATTGAGAGTGCATCTGCAACAACATTTAACTTCCCTTTTTTCTAAATGATTTCAAAGTCATAACCCAACATATTTGTGACCCATTTTTTCTGCTCTTCTGAAGATAGTCTTTCTTCCAAAAAGTATTTAAGACTATCATGATCATTTTTTACCTTCAAGTGTCTTCCCATTAGGTAAGGTCTCCATTTATTTAGTGCATGTAGTATTGCCAACATTTCCTTATCATAAATAACTTTCTATAAATAATTTCCTTTGATTGGACGGCTTTCAAAAGCAATGGGTCTTCCTTCTTGCATGAAAACAACACCAATTCCATTTCCTAAGGCATCACATTCCACAATAAAGGTTTTTGTGAAGTATAGCGTAGCTAAGACTAGTGCTTGGCACATTGCCTCTTTAAAATGTCCAAATGCCTTAGTTTCTTCAGGAGTCCATGAAAATGCATCTTTTTTCAATAATGTTGTTAGAGGTGATGCTATTTTCCAATAATTCTTAACAAACTTGCGATAATACCCTCTTAACATGATAAATCCTCGCAACTTATTTATGGTTGTGGGGACTTTCCATTCCTTAATGGCTTTAATTTTGTTAGGGTATACCTTAACACCCTCCTGGGCTACAATATGACCCATATATTCCACCTCTTGTACTCGAAAGAAAAATTTGGAGGTTTTTTCATATAATTGTTTCTCCTCCAGTAGTTTGAGAACCTTGTCAACACGTTGAACATTATCCTTCCAAGACCTGTTGTAGATTAGTATATCATCAAAAAATACTAACAAAAATTTTATAAGGAAGGGTTTGGAAATGGAAATCATCAACCCTTGAAATGTGGGAGGTGCATTGGTAAGGCCAAAAGGCATGACGAAAATTCTTAATGACCCTCATGAGTTCAAATTTTTTTTCAAATTGTCTTCAATATTCATTCTAATTTGATGATATCCTAAATGGAGATCCAACTTGGTGAAATAAATTGCTCCATGTAATTCATCAAATAATTCATCAATCAGGGGAATGGGAAATTTATATTTAATAGTGAGCATATTGAGCTCTCTATAAAATGGACATATGCGCCATGATCCAACCTTCTTGTGCACCAATATTACCGGAGCAGAGAAAGAACTTTGACTAGGTTGAATTATACTAGCTGCTATCATTCTGCAATCGTATGTTCAATTACACTATTTTGGACATAAGGATATTGTGAGGCCTGATGTTTGGAGGAACAATTCCTAGAATCAAATGAATAACATGATCATGATCATGAATAGCTTGGAGTCATTTGGGAGTTTCAAACACCTTTGAATGATTGTCCAAGACTTTTTGGAGATCTGGAGAAATATATGATTTTTATGTTGGAAATTTTAGTGAGCATAATTGTGAAATTACATCTCGTTGTTATTTGTTTAGAATATTTTTCATGATATTAGATATTATTATATTTAACGGCTTTCTTGCGATACCCCGTAATTCAACCTCCTTTCCTACCAAAAAAAATTTCAAGAAAATTATTGAAAATTAAAATCTACTATCCCCAAAGATTGTAACCATTGTACTTCTAGTACAACATCACCACCACCCATTGGAATGGAAAGAATTGGAATATTCAATACATATTCCCCCATGGTTAGCTTGATATTATGGCACTTTCCATAGAAATTTATAGTTCCTCCATTTTCCACCATCACTTGACACTCTGTCGTTGGGTATAGGAAGCATTTCAATTCCATTTCTACCTTACAATGAATAAGATTATGGGTATTACCCAAATAAATAAGCATTTTTACATTTTTCTTCTTAATATGTCCTTCTATATTGAGATTTTGAGGAGTGGTAATTCCTGCCAATGCATTAGAGGAGATGGTCAAATTCATTTCTTCTTCCTCTAGATTTGGTTCCTAGTGTATATCATCCTCTTTTGAAGTTTCTTGTTCATTTTATTCCTCCTCTTCACAATATATGTAAAATAATTTCTTCTCAGCACACTTATGACCTTTATTGTATTTTCTATCACAACTATAGCAAAGACCTTTTGATCTTTTTCTTCCAATTGTTGTGGTGTCAACCTTGTAGGTGGTAGAAACACTTTCATATTTATAGTTGTGAGTGGTAGGCTTCCTTGTCGCCATAATTTTTATTTCAATTTTTCTTTCCAACCTGAATGCCTTCTCCAATGTATCACATTCCCAAAGGTGAACCTCATGTTATATGTTATCCTTTAGAGTCCCTATGAAGACATCAATCTTATGTTCCTCTAGAATATTATTTACCCTTATATTCAATTTTTGGAAGTCTTCAATGTGCTCCCTCATTGGACCCTTTTGTTTGAGATTTATGAATTGGCTAAAGAGGTGTTGTTCTTTGTATCCTCATAATGAGATATCATTTCCTTTGTAAAAATTGTCCAAGTGACCAGTGGTTTACGAGAATAAATCCATTGATACCATACAAACTAATTTTGTTCTAAATATAAAGTTAAAATGTGTACCTTTTGTGTGTGTTACATATTATGGAACTCAAAGTATTGCTCCATTTGTAGTATCCAAGTTATTGGATCCTTCCCATAAAACTTCCTCATATCTATGTTTGGAATATGGTGGGTCTTAAATCCAACATTTGAGTCTTTGAAATCATGATTAAAATCTCTTTGTTCTCACCATGAGTTTCCTCTACTACCCTTTTGCCACTAAGAAGCTTTTCTTGTAGCAACTTTTTCAGACCTTCCTTCAAACCTTCCATGTCTTTCTTCAAATATTCCATGTTTCCCTCTATAGCATCCATTTTAGCTTCCATGCCATTCTTTAAACCATCCAACTTAGCTTCTATGTCTTTCTTCAAACCATCCATCTTAGCTTCCATGCCTTTCTTCAAACCATCCATGTTTCCTTCTATACCATCCATCTTAGCTTCCACGCCATCCATATTAGCATCCATGCCATTATTCAAACCATCCATCTTAGCTTCTCTTCCATTATTCAAACCATCCATGCCTTTATTCAAAACATCCATCTTAGCTTCCATTTAATTTTTTGTTACTCTTTGCGAGAGTGAAATTTGTCACTTATTCTTGTAATTTTGATATATCATGTTGCACTTCATCCTCTTCATGATTCATAGTAGAGTGTTCTGAGGGCTTGATGGGTGTTGAATTCCTTTTAGGGGGATTTTTAGAACCCAATACTAATATATATGCTTCAATATTCCCTTGTAATCACTTCAAACTGAGTTTTAAAACAAGACTTATGCAATTTAGAAAACAAATACACACCTTTTTCTTGATTTTGAGGAGCTTGACATTGAAATTGATGTATCTCTGTAATCACATAGTGAAGTAAATTTGTGAAATTCATCACAAATTCATATATGGTGAGATGCCTCGGCCTTAGCTCATGAAATTATTTAGCTCTGTCATCATAATACCTTACACTAAGGTCTCGGGATATAAACTTCTCCTGGAATTCTTCCCATGAGACATTATTTTCCTCCAACAACTGTATATTTTTTGTCTCCTCCCACTAGGATGTGGCTTTACCTTGCAATTGGTACACTTATACCCTTGCCTTTAGATTGCTTTCATACTCATACAATTGAAAATATTTTACCATATTCAGGAGCTAGGCTTCCACATGTTCTTCCTTTTCTCCGTCAAAGTTCAAAGGATTTATCTTGCGAAATTCCCCCCTGCAACTCTTTCCTCCTTTTGAATTTAAATTCTTCTTTCCTAGACTCCTCCCCACTCTCATACTTCTCTGAGTTTGTTTATGTTTATTTTATTTTCAATTTTTCTTGTTCTCCCTCTTGATGACTGGATTTAGAGGTTAATTCTCTTATCAACTGCTCTTGTGCATTGCTAGCTTGTAGTAAACATTAATTTCTAGTCCTTAGATGAACCATTTCCTACACCAAATTTTTTATAATTTCCAGTATCTGGTTGTTGGAATCTGGAGGGATTTCCTCGTCCCCCAATTCCACTTACATCTCTTCTATGTTTGACATGATAATAGATCTAACTTTTTTTGCACTTTATATATCATGCACATTAAACCATTAGCATTAATAAACCATAACATGCAACTCATCATTTTTGTAAAACAATTTTTAACTATATAATTAAAATTTCCAGAGAGAATAATCTCCAGTGTTGGGGTCCATAAGCCCAGTGTTTTAACTTGGGCTATGATACCACTTTTCATGTCCCCAAATTTTTATTTTATCACTCTTTTTCATTTAATAATCGTCAGTCCTCCTCAACCATCTTAAAATCTTAGAAAAATTTGATATTTAATTAAGGTTGCAGAACTCATATCTCCCTAGTTAACTTCATGTATACTAAGGTTACAATGATTTGATAACCATTACACATTACAATGCCCTTACTTATAGTGACTTAGCTAATTGGATACTTTAGTAAGTTAGAAGAACTCATAGTTCTCTATTTAATTACATACATTACTTACCTTAGCTCTCAGTTCTTTATACCCTTAATCCATTTGTTCTACACTATATTTGGTTATATTAGTCCCCAGCTATTGCATAATTATTAGAATCCTTACCTTTTTCATAGAAATTATATTCTTACCTCTTACCATAATTGTATAGTTTTATTATGTATTCAAACTAAGGCTTAACACTTTCCTCATGAATCTAATATGCACTTAATGTTGTAATACCCCGAGTTTCTATGTTTTTCATTTGACAATTGAACAAGTCCAAACGGAAAGTGGACCCCAATGGAAAATTATTACGTGGATTTATTTTCTATTTAATAAAATAAAATGAAAAAATCATGTGCGCAATGACTAGATTGAGAATTGAGATCTGAAAACCTAAATCCATGAGGATGGATAAGGTGATAAGACTTTCCCACACCTTCCAGAAATCCTTGGAAGGAATAAAACAAGTTACTAAAAAAAAAAAAGATTTGGATATAAATATATAATTTCCCCAATAAAGAGGAAAGTATTGGGAAGAGGTGGAAAAATCTGGAAAAGCGGAAAAGACAGCTTTTAAGGTACCTCTGTGGAAGAAACAAAGGGAAATCCTAGGAAAAACAAGAAGAAAGCGTCATGAATTTACTGGACGTAGTAAATGGAAACAGGCTAGGGAAAGAAAAGCTTAAATAAGATATTCTAGGATATAAAGAGGTTTGTCTATCACTGGAACAAAGGTCTCTGCTCGATGGTGAGTTACGGAGAGAAAACTCTATGGTTGGGTGGAAACTAGTCAGAGCAAAGTGGTGTGCACACTAAACTAGAAATGGAATGTTTAATTTTACATTTTCATGTGTGATGCTTGACACCTGATTAGGGAATTTTTAATATTAATGTGAATTTTCTTAAGTTGACTTTGTAGGATTCACATATGTTTAATTAGCATTGGGTATAATGATTTAAAAAAGGCCCATAAATTTAAAAAAATTTACTACAGTATTAATATTGAAATCTGTATGGTTGTATAGACAAATTATGTTTAGATCCAACTCCCAAAATGTCTAAACCCGATGACAGGTTTAAATCTGGGGTTAGGTATCTAACAGAGAATTTCTCTATTCTAGTTAAATAAATAAACTGTTATTATTACCTGACTAGAATCTCAAAGAAAGGATATTGTTAAATATATTTTAATTTTCAAATCTGATGTATATCACTCTACATAGTTATAGGTAGAGTCTCTAGTAAAAATACATAGATACATGTATAGAAATTAATGTGTTGTAAGAAAACTTTCATAGATACATATATAGAAATTAATGTGTTGTAAGAAAACTTTAAGTGCTGACAAAAAATTAATGAATTATTTATGGTATGATTCTAGCTTAATTTATCACTATATATATTTTTGTTTTAAGCAGCCTAGAACTTATTTAGAATTGCAGATTAAATAAATTTACATCTGCTAGAAGACAAATCCTGAGTAATACTTCATATATCTGAACCCTTTATATGACAACACCATATGCCTCTTGCAACAACATCATAAACTAACAATAGGTAAATTTGAGCATATCAGATATATATATGCGTAATTATAACAACATTCTATATTCTGTTCTACAACCAGAAATGATAACAAAAGTACATATTATGATATTTGGAATACAAACAAAGTGATATCATCACCAAGATAAATATTATAAGAAATTACACAATATTCAATGATCATAACTACTTTCAAATTAGAACCAAATTACTCTAATGATAACATTAGAGTAAACATAAAGGTAGTAGCCATTTCAATAATGTGAAAGACATATATAGGCACTGAAGCTATATATATATATATATATATATACTGTCTGAAATTTTACCAGAAGGCTCATGTATTACAATATAAGTGGGGATGCAAACACATTATGACAACAGACGGTCACAATAGAAATAAACGAGGAATGTTTATATAAAAAATTTTACACAGTCCAAATATTGGGTTATAAACCCAGAAATGTTTATGTATATATTACAGTAAGATATAAACTAATTATTGTGACGTGGAAGAGGCTATGGTCACTATAAAACCATATTGTACATCATTGGAAAAGTTGAAGTGATGATCGATGCAGAAAAGGCCCTTAAAAATAACGATACCAACTTGTGCAAGCAAGGGAGCACAGTTAAAAACTAAACAAGTCGTTGGGTAACCCAATCCACCATAAGACAAGAAGATGGTAACCGGACGTACCTGCATAACACAAACAAATTGATTAAGAATTATTAAAATGGAAACAAACTGTTAAATAACGAGATGCATGTGGAGTTGAACCACATAAGGTAAAACGATGTACCTTAGAAAGGCTCTGCCTTCATGGCAACCCTACCTATAGTCACAACAAACCAATTAAATATTAGAGAGAGCGTATTTTAGTTAGTGAAAAAATAAAATGTAGGGTTAAATCATATAACGAAACCCTCTTAAGGGTAAATCTAATACAATGGCATACCCGTGGGGATCAAATGATACCCCTCAACCAGTAGCACGAAGTGGGAATGACATTCTTGAAACTTCAAATGCCAGAACAAAACGTCCGAGGAAATTATGAGATGAACTGATCCATCTGTGTTGGTTTATCCCTCACCAATAGAGCGTGACAAAGTTAAAACGCTGAGGAAAGCACCGAAGAAAAGAAATGTATGTAACACAAATTACCAATAGTGGAAGAATCTCAGTAGGAAATAACTGAATCAATTTAAAACATACAAATGATAATAACATACAATTTAAAACATGCAATAACCTTTGTTCCCATATCTACGATTAGAGAAATTATATTGGAGAAGACAGAGCATGTTCACGATTGGGTAAAGCAATGCAAGTTTCAGAAGAACGTAGAAGAGGTCACATCCTTTTCACAAGGGAGGTGCCTTTCAAAGATGTGTGAACAAAACAAAATGAAAGCCTACACTAACATTTCATTTTAAATCACCATTACAGCAATGAAAAATACACAACACTATAAAAAATACAACCAAGCATAATAGAAACCAAGTACGCCATGTGAAACGTTGAGAATCACCTTCCATAATAAATCATGTTAAATTTAGAAATAGCAGAGTGACACTAATCATTAACCAAAAGAATACAGATATCCAGAACCGAAAATAGCTACAGGGGTGAGAAAAACAAATTACCTGAGCAATGAAAATGTGACTAAGGAGGGGTGGTGCAATGTTCTTCTTGGCTTCTCTCTGGATGAGCAAGAGGGGAGACGCAGTAAGACATCCCAATGAAAATCAAAACTGGAAGTTCAAATGAAGCCTGCAACCTCAAAGGTCAACTGATATACACCATGAATAAAACCTACATTGCAGAGAAATCCACACCATCCACGCATCAAAATATAGGAAGAGGAACACGATGATAGATGAGATGGAGATCAGAAATTGAATCGGAATTCACATCAATAGCTATAGAGAATCCTGGGAGGTAACTTCCAATCTACGCATTAAAGAATTGGTACAATGTCACATGGAATGCAACGGAAAAAATTAATGAGTACGATGGTACTCATCTCATAACATCTACTGACAAGGTGCCATGAATCACCTCGAACACTGAATAGTAAAGGAATGTAAATGTTGAAATTAAATTAGCGTTGAAGTTCTCAAGCCTCGATGAGAAGGTAATGGTGTGCCATTACGTTGATAGGACTAATGCCAAAGCCATATGTAAGGGTTTAGGGAATAGGATTTACCTAACGTGTATATAGGAAGGAGATACTCATTCGTTAGGTTAATTTCAAATAGGCCCAATAATGATCAATTTCGAAACTAGGAGAACAATCCAATGTAACATAATAAGTATGGAAAAAGATTTAAAATAAAGTGGAAGAAGTACTATATATTTATATAGTATAGATGTATAGTGATTAACATTTTTTAATACTATATAGACCCCTTTAAAATATAAATTCAGTGGGGGTGATAAATTAATGAATAAGGATGTAGGATTAAGTAATGATAGGTAATGAGGTGTATATATATTAAGTGAGGAGGTCTCATACAAATATATATACCTTATAAAAAGTTCTTTTAAAGAAGAGTAAGTAGATGAATCTATAAATTTATAATAGATGTATCAAAAGCCTTGGTAGGGTGAAATCATCCAATTGCATTAGTCCTAAGTGGGCTTAAGACCAAATTTAAGATTTAGATACATTTAGAAAATATGTCTTGAGAGGAAAAATTAAGTAGGAGACTATGATGTCCATAAATTATACAAGAGTCTTAACTGTTAGTTAATAATGAAATACTGGAGCATGTCAATGACATAACTAAGAATGTAATTCATATATCGTCAAGGTGGGACCAAAAAAAAAAAAAATTGTGAACTGAGAAACATTAAAAATGGTATTAGAGCACTAGCTAAAACACTAGGCAAATTATGTTCTCAGACAAAAAGTGTATGTTGCTGTAAATTTTTTCTGGAATTTAAATTTTGCTAATGTTTAATTTCATGTATAGTGAATAGTACTGAGGTATACAGCTACGAACTATGATTGAAGAGGATGAGCTATATGTAGATCTGGGTGGGGGAGAAAACATGCCAGATCCAAATGCTCCATTGATGGCTATGTTGCACAAAATGCAAAGAGAAATGGCGCAACCTAAAAGCCACAATGAAAGGCTATATTTATTCAATGAGGAGCAAGATAAATTGATAAGAGAATTGACTTCTCGGAATTGTCAAGAAGGTGAAGATTTCGAAAGGAAGAGAAATGGAAGAGTAAATTTCTTAGAAGATTCTGAGGAAGATGACACCTATAGACAGCAGTCTAGATGGAAGAAGGAATTGCAGGGTGAATTCCGGAAAATCAAACCTCCCTCCTATGATGGAGAGAAGAAGGAAGATGTTGAAGTGTGGCTTCTGAATATGATAAAGTAATTTCAGGTTTACGAATATGAAAGTAACTTAAGAGCCAGGCTGGCTATTTATCAGCTAAGGCTACCTTGTGGTGGGAAGAAACAAAAATGGTTCATGCCATTGATGAGAAAATGGTTACTTGGGAGGATTTTCAAGTTAAGTTTAAAAATCGATACTTGAATGAACGCTATTATGACGATAAAGCTAAAGGGTTTCATGAACTTAGATTGGGACAACTCACAATTGATGAGTTTGTAACTAAATTCACAAATCTATTATGGTATGTACCCTATATCAGAGAGGAGAAGACAATGGTACAGAGGTTTTTGAACTGTCTGCCCACTATTTACAAGGAAAATATAGAGTTTGATAACCCTAATACTATGGATGAGGTGGTGAGCAAGGCAAGATTGTGTTACCAACAATTCAATGGTAAGAGTAAATAAGTAAAGAATTGGTCAAACAAAGGTGACTCTAGTGGAAAGAAAACAAAACCAACATATTTGAAGAACTTTGGGAGAAACCACCAAAGAAATAAGTTCAGCAAAATGGGTGAAAATCAAACTGCTCAATCAAAAATTGGGTCTAAACAAATGAATGAAAATAATAAAAGAGAGGGGACTGTTAAAATTAAGGTACCTTTGAAGTGTTAGGGTTGTGGAGAACCTCATTTATTGAGGGATTGTCCACTCCAGAATATCCAGAATGTACAAGTACTGAGAGAGGCAACGACTGTTAATGATGTGGCAAGGAACATCCCCAAAATCAACGTTGCTCTAGAAGATCATCAAGCAGAACACTAGTCCACTATGGTTGAAGTAGAAGGTATGATTGCTAACCAATATGTTACTATTTTAATATTAGTAGGTGCATCTTTAAGTTATATCAATACTCAAATGGTAGAAAAATGTAACTTAAAGTCAGAAACGTTTCAACAGTCTTGGTTAGTTCAGTTAGCCACTGGTATAAAATGGAAAGTAACTCATAAGTTACCCTAAACAGCCATAAATCTGAATGGATACCAAAAAAAATTAAATTTAAATATTTTGCCATTAGGGTCTTATGATGTATTGGTGGGGATGGACTGGTTAGAAAAATAGAAGGCCATGTTGAATTTTTTAGAAAAAACCTTACACTACATTGATAAGGAGGGAAAACCTGTTATAGTACAAGGAAAGCCTAAATCCATAACTATGAGGCAAATTTCAGTGCTTCAATTGAAGAGAATTTCTAGAAAAGGTTATCAAGTGTATTCTTTTCATCTAGAGGAATTTGAAAAACATGAAGAGGAAAATATGTTTGAAACATTACCAGTAATAAGAGAATTTGAAGATGTTTTTCTGAATGAAATTCCTCATCTTCCCCCTAGGAGAGAAATTTATTTTTCAATTGATTTAGTGCCAGGAGAAACTCTAGTTTCTAGAACCCCATACAGAATGAGAAATCTAGAATTAATGGAGTAAAAAATGCAACTACAAGAGTTGTTGGACGGAGGTTACATTAGACCGAGTGTATCCCCATGGGGAGCACCGGTGTTGTTTGTGAAAAACAAAGATGGTACTTTTAGAATGTGTATTGATTACCATCAGTTAAACAAGCTAACAATCAAAAACAAATATCCGTTACCTAGGATAGATGACCTCTTTGACCAAGTTAGAGGGGCAAATTTTTTTTCAAAAATTTATTTAAGGACAGGGTACCACCAGTAAAACAAAATTTAGAACTAGGTATGGACACTATGAGTTTGTGGTCCTACCATTTGGGTTGACCAATGCACCTGCCACTTTTATCTGCTTAATGAATAGTGTCTTAAATAAATACTTGGACAAATTTGTACTAGTATTTATTGAAGAAATTTTGATTTATTCTACGAGTGAAGCTGAGCATAATGAACATCTTAGAACTATTTTGCAAACTCTGAAGGAAAACAAATTGTATGCTAAGTTTAGCAAATGTGAATTTTTCAAGGATAAAATTCAATACTTAGGGCATATAATTTCAGAACAAGGGTTGGAAGTAGACCTAG
Organism: Pinus albicaulis; assembly: GCA_034641835.2. Taxonomy (NCBI): domain Eukaryota; kingdom Viridiplantae; phylum Streptophyta; class Pinopsida; order Pinales; family Pinaceae; genus Pinus; species Pinus albicaulis. Next base: position 559,724,112 of record CM076574.1, read on the forward strand.
AAAAGATAAAAGCAATCAGAGATGGCTTGTACATACTGATGTGTCTGCTGTAAGATCCTTTATGGGAATTGCAGGTTACTATAGGAGGTTTGTAGAGATATTTTCAGCCTTAACCTACCCCATTACATCCTTAAAAAGGAAAGGAGTTAACTTTGAATGGACTGAAAAATTTCAAAATAGCTTTGAGTAGCTAAAATTGAAACTTACTACAACACCTATTTTAACTATTGCTGATCCAGATCAGGAATTTGTAGTGTGCACAGATGCTCGTGGAGAAGGATTATGTGGAGTACTACTACAAGAAAATTCTGTCATAGCCTGTGAATCCATAAAACTTAAGAAACATGAAAAGAATTATAGTTTTTATGATCTATAATTAGCTACTATAACACACGCCCTCAAGATATGGAGACATTACTTTTTAGGTAAAAATTTTGTGTTGATGACAGATCACATCAGCTTAAAGTATTTCTTTACCCAAATAGATTTGAATGCTAGGAAAGTTAGGTGGTTGTCATGCAGATAAAACATATTAAAGGTAAGGAAAACAAGATTGTAGATGCATTAAGCAGAAATGCTTGAAAAAGTGTGAATAATATTGAAAGTAGTGCAAATTTTGACTTGGAGGGACTAATACAAGGGGTAGTGAACCAAGACCAACACTATGAAAAGCTTCAGGCACAAATGTTGAAAAAGGAAATTAAAGGGTATACCCAAAATCAAAAAGGGATAATTTTTTATAGAGATAGATTGTACATTCCTGATGTAATCTCCCTATGAAATAAATTCTGGATGAGTATCACAAAAGACCCTATGCTGGAAATCCTGGATACCAGAAATTACTCACAAATTTAAGAAAACACTTGTTTTGGCATGGTATGAAGAAATATGTGGCAAACTACTTGGGTAGTTGTATTGAGTGTCAACAAGTAAAGGTTGAACATCAACATCTTGCTGGGTTGCTGAATCCTTTACCTATTCCTGAATGGAAATGGGAAACTGTTTCCATGTATTTTATTATTGTTTACCAAGAACCAAATATCAACAAAACTCTATCATGGTTGTAGTGGATAATTTGACTAAGGATGCTCCTGTTATACCTGTACAGTCTAGCTTTGGCACACGCCAAGTAGAAAATGTGTTTATGAAGGAGATTGTGAGGTTACATGGTGTTCCTAAAATGATCATTTGAGATAGAGACAAAAAATTTACTGTAACTTTTTGGAGGAGTTTTTTTGGAGACATGGGTACCAAATTAAATTTTAGTACTGCCTACCATCCCCAAACTGATGGTCAAACCGAAAGAAAAAACCATATTCTAGAAGATATGTTAAGAATGTATGTTATCGACAGGCCAACCAAGTGGGAAGACTATTTACACTTAGCATAATTTTCCTACGACAATAGCTACCAAGCTTCCATAAAGATGAGCCCTTTTAAAGCCCTTTATGGAAAGAAGTGTCATACCCCACTAAGTTGGATTCAACGTGAAGATAAATTGATACTTGGACCAAAAGTGTTACAAGAAATGGAAAAAGTTGTGAAATAGATTCAGCGAAATATCAAAACAGCACAGGACAGACAGAAAATTTATGTAGATAAAAAGAGAATTCACAGATAATTCAGTGTGGGTGATCATGTATATCTGAGGATTAAGCCTAATAAGAGTACTTTTCACACCGGAATTTGTGCAAAATTAGCTCCACGATACTATGGACCTTTTGAAGTGCTGGAAAGAGTGGGACCAGTTACCTATAAGCTGGCCTTACCCATTCACATTAAGGTTCATGATGTATTTCATGTTTCATTATTAAAAAAATATGTACAAGATTCTGCTCATGTTATTGATTGGAATGTGATTCAGGTGGAACCAGAAGGGTAATTTCTGCCAGAGCCACTTCAAATCTTGGAGCGGGAAGAAATTGAACTTTGTAACCAGACAATGGCTAAGGTGAAATTGCAGTGGAGGCACTTTACACCAAAAGAGGCTACTTGGGAGCAGGAGGCTGATATGATGGAAAAATATCTGTCGATGTTTACACAGTGATTAATTTAATTATTTTGTTAACACCTAGGACAGTTTTTGTTTTTAGAGGGGGAATATGTAATACCCTGAGTTTCTATGTTTTTAATTTGACAATTGAACAGGTCCAAAGGGGAAGTGGACTCCAATGGAGAAGTATTATGTGGATTTATTTTCTATTTAATAAAATAAAATGAAATAATTATGTGTGAAATGACTAGATTAATAATTGAGATTTGAAAACCTAAATCCATGAGGATGGATAAGGTGATAAGACTTTCCCACACCTTCCAGAAATCCTTGGAAGGAATAAAACAAGTTACTAAAAAAATTATATTTGGAGATAAATATCTAATTTCCCCAATAAAGAGGAAAGTATTGGGAAGAGGTGGAAAAAGCTGGAAAATAAAGAAAGACAGCTTTTCAAGTACCTCTATGGAAGAAACTGAGGGAAAGCCTAGGAAAAACAGGAAAAAAGCATTATGAATTTACTGGACACAGTAAATGGAAATAGCCTAGGGAAAGAAAAGATTAAATAAGTTGTTCCAGGATAGACAGAGGGTTTTCTATCACTGGAACTAAGGTCTCTTCTCGGGGGTGAGTTACGGAGAGAGAACTCTACAGTTGAGTGGAAACTAGTCAAAGCAAAGTGGTATGCAAATTAAACTAGAAATCAATTGTTTAATTTTACATTTTCATGTGTGATTCTTAACACCTGATTAGGGAATTGTTAATATTAATGTGAATTTGCTTAAGTTAACTTGGTAGGATTCACATATGTTTAATTAGCATTGGGTATAATGATTTTAAAAAAAGGCCCATACATTTAACAGATTTTACTACAGTGTTAATATTGAAATCTGTATGGTTGTATGGACAAAGTCTGTTTAGATCCAAATCCCAGAATTTCTAAACCCAGTGATAGGTTTAAATCTTGGGTTAGGTATCTAATAAAGAATTTATCTATTCTAGCTAAACAAATAAACTGTTATTATTACCTGACTAGAATCTCAAAGAAAGGATATCGTTAAATATATTTTAATTTTCAGGCTTGATGTATATCACTCTACATAATTATAGGTAGAGGCTCTAGTACAAATACATAGATACATGTATAGAAATTGATGTGCTGTAAGAAAACTTTAAGTGCTGACAGAAAATTAATGAATTATTTACAGTATGATTCTAGCTTAATTTATTTCTATATATATTTTTGTTCTAAGAAGCTTAGAACTTATTCAAAATTGCATATTAAAGAAATGTACATCCGCTAGAAGATAAATCAAGAGTAATAATTCATAAATCTGAACCCTTTATATGACAACACCATATGCCTCTTGCAACAACATAATAAACTAACAATAGGTAAATTTGAGCATATCGAATATATATATGTGGAATTAGAACAACATTCTATGTTTTGTGCTATATCCAGAAATGATAACATAAGTACATATTATGACCTTTGGAATAAAAACAGAGTGATATCATCACAAGGATAACTATTATAAGAAATTACACAATATTAAATGATCATAACTACCTGCAAATTAGAACTAAACTACTCTAATTATAACAGTAGAGTAAACATAAAGGTAGAAACCATTTCAATAATATGAAAGATATATATAGGTACTGAAGCGATATATATATATATATATATATATATATATATATATATATATATATATTGTCCGAAATTTTACCAGAAGGCTCATGCATTACACTATAAGTGGGGATGCAAACACATTATGACAACAAACGGTCACAATAAAAATAAACGAGAAATTTTTATATAAAATTTTTTAAACAGTCCAAATATTGGGTTATAAACCCAAAAATGTTTATGTATATATTACAGTAAGATATAAACTAAGTATTGTGACATGGCAGAGGCTATGCTTACTATAAAACCATATTGTACATCATTGGCAAAGCCGAAGCGATGATCGGTGCAGAAGAGGCACTTGAAAATAACGATACTAACCTGTGCAAGCAAGGGAGCACATTTAAACCCTAAACAAGTCTTTGGGTAACCCAATCCACCGCAAGACAAAAAGATGGTAACTGGATGTACTTGCATAACAAACAAATTGATTAATAATTATTAAAATGGAAACAAACTGTTAAATAATGAGATGCATGTGGAGTTGAACCACATAAGGTAAAATGATGTACCTTAGAAAGGCTTTGCCTTCATGGCAACCCTACCTATAGTCACAGCAAACCAAGTAAATATTAGAGAGAGAATATTTAAGTTAGTGAAATAATAAAACGTAGGGTTAAATCGTATAACGAAACCCTCTTAAGGGTAAATCTAATACAATGGCATACCTATGGGAATCAAATGAAAACCCTCAACCAGTAGCACGAATTGGGAACGACATTCTTGAAACCTCAAATGACAGAACGAAACATCTGAGGAAATTACGAGATGAACTGGTCCATCTACGTTGGTTTATCCCTCACTAGCAGAACGTGACAAAGTTAAAACATTGAGGAAAGCGCTGAGGCAAAGAAATGTATGTAACATGAATTACCAACAGTGGAAGAATCTGAATAGGAAATCATTGAGCCAATTTAAAGAATACAAATGAGAATAACATACAGTTTAAAACATACAATAACCTTTGTTCCCATAACTATGATTGGAGAAATTATATTGGAGAAGACAGAGCATATTCAAGATTGGGTAAAGTCACACAAGTCTGAGAAGAAAGTAGAAGAGGCCACACCCTTTTCACAAGGGAGGTTTCTCTGAAAGACATGTGAACAAAAAAAAATGAAATTCTACACTAACATTTCATTTTAAATCACCATGACAGCAACTAAAAATACCAATTCTATCAAAAATACAACCAAGCGTAACAAAAACCAAGTATGCCATGTGAAATGCCAAGAATTCCCTTCCATAAAAAATCATGTTCAATTTAGAAATAACAGAGTGACACTAATCATTAACCAATGGAATACATCTCTCCAGAACCAGAAAGAGCTAAAGGGGTGAGAAAAATGAATTAACTAAGCAATGAAAATGTGACTGAGGAGGGATGGTGCATTGTTCTTCTTGGCTTCTCTCCATATGAGCAAGAGGGGAGACGCAGTAAGCCATCCGATTGAAAATCAAAACTGGAAGTTCAAATGAAGCCTGAAACCTGAAAGTTCAACTAATATACACCATGAATAAACCCTATATTGCAGATAAATCCACACCATCCACGTGGCATAATATAGGAGGAGGAACGCGGCCATCAATGAGATGGAGCTCAGAAATTGAATCAGAATTCACATCAACAGATGCAAAAAATCCTGACAAGTAACTTCCAATCTACACATTAAATAATTGGTACAATGTCACATGGAATGCAATGGAAAAAATTAATGAGTACGGTGATACTTGTCTCATAATATCTACTGACAAGGTGCCACGAATCACCTCGAACACTGAATATTACAGGAATGTAAACATTGAAATTAAATTAGCATCGCAGTTCTCAAGCCCTGATGACAAGGTAATGGTGTGCCGTTAAGTTGATAGGACTAATTCCAAAGCCATACGTAAGGGTTTAGGGAATATCATTGACCTAACGTGTATATAGGAAGGATCCACTCAATCGTTACGTTAATTTCAAATAGGCCCTATAACGATCAATTTCGAAACTAGGAGAACAATCCAATGTAACATAATAAGTATGGAAAAAGATTTAAAATAAAGTGGAAGAAGTACTATATAGTTATGTAGTATATATGTATAGTGATTAACCTTTCTGAATACTATATAGACCCCTTTAATATATGAAATCAAAGGGGGTGATAAAATAATGAGTAAGGATGTAGGAGTAAGTAATGATAGGTAATGAGGTGTATATATATTAAGTGAGGAGGTCTCATACATATATATATACCTTATAAAAAGTTCTTGTAAAGAAGAGTAAGTAGATAAATCTATAAATTTATAATAGATGTATCAAAAGCCTTGGTAAGGTGAAATCATCTAATTACATCAGTCCTAAGTGGGCTTAAAACCAAATTTAAGATTTAGATAAATTCACAAAATATGTCTTGAGAGGAATAGTTAAGTAGGAGACTATGATGTCCATAAATTATACAAGAGTCTTAACTCTTAGTTAATAATGCAATACTAAAGCATGTCAATGACATAATTAAGAATGTAATCATATATCGTCAAGGTGGGACAAAAAAAAAAAAAAAATTGAAGTGAGAGACATTACAAATGTATTGTCCCTCCCTTATGATGTGTCTCACCCAGACTTCGCCATTTGTTAGAGGCCATGTGCTAGTCTGTCCTCCTCACGTGGCCTTCGCCATTCTCGATTCCATGGAGAGACGACTGAGATTGATGGAGGAAGATTTGTGTTCTAGAGGAGTCTCGAAAACCCTAAGGGTTTTACCTACCCTACCTTTCCTCATTTCAACCTTTCACTCATAGATTTGTAGCTGCTAGGCTTGAGGAGTTTGTTTTGCTATTAGCGCAAACCTGCACATCAACTTCATTGTGCCACGGTAGCTCGATTCCATCACAACGTTGAGTCTCTATGTTAAAATAATGCTAGTTGTTGGATTATATAGCTACGCAGAGCATTCTTCACCATTTGAATCACAAGTAATGGGTTTTGCTGTGAATTCCCATTGTTTTCTTTTGGCATGAAATGTATGGTTACATTCATTCGTTATCCTTCCAGAATCACTCATACATTTTTTTTATTTAATTTTTTCTGTAAAGAAATCTCATGACATGGTCAGCCTTAGCATTTAACTCTCAGGTAAATCTTTGTCATTTGTTTATACTTTGATTTCTATCATTGGATTTCGGTAATTTGGAAATACCCATCTCACAGTGGGGTTCTAACCTCTACAGGAAGAGAACCCTCTAGTTTCACTACATAGTCATATCAGTAATGTTCCTCAACCTTCTCATAGCGTTATTGGTGAAATATTGTGCGGTTTAATTCGATAATCCCCTGGCCCTTTCCTTCATCACAAAGGTAATTCTATTTATGCATTCAAGTTTTGGGTTTACATATTTTGTATAGCATTTAGGTTTTGGGTTTACATGTCTTGAATATAATTCAGGTTCTAGTTCAAATCACACATACATCCATGAAATTGTGGATTAGGCACTGCACATATAATTTGTTAAATAGTTTCTTGGTTAGGAGTTATTTTACCCATTCAATTTCTAAGCTGGATTCTTGAGCATTTGATAACCTCTATTTTACCCATTATATTTATGGTTTTAATTCTTATGAATGAAATACATTATTCAGAGTGTTTGTTATCTTCTGTCATATTAAATTATTGGTTTTGATTTATAAATTTGTTATTGTCATAAGAGAAATTGTGAATGGGGTTTTTGCCCTAATATGTTCCTTGAAAATGCGTAAACACTCTAGTTTCCTAGTCAAGGTTTTTGTCCAGTCCTTTTTATCTCTGTTATGAATCTTTTTTTAGTATTGGTCGTACGTTTAGTTAGATTTACACATTTTCTCCTCCGTGTAATCATTCTGGATTAATTTCTAATTTTATACCGTTGGGCTTTTTCCACCCAAGTTGAACCTTCTATCCACAACAAGGCGATGAGAATGACAACTACCCTCGTGTTCCTTCCATGGGTAATTTCTCTACTTTGGTAAATTTCTAGATTTCTAATGTGTTCTTTTTCATATTTACCTTTGTGGAGTATTATTTCACTCACAACATTGTTTGGCTGGTATGCATAGGTGCAGCAAGAAACATCGTGACAACGTGCTCAGGTAAGGTATCCCTTTGTCCCTTATACAGTAAGTTTTTTTATTTAATATTTTCCCTTTGGCTCTTTATAATTGTTTTCATCTCTTATTCTTACAAGTATGACTCCAATTTTTTTTAGTATGCATTAAATTCATTAATCCTTCATTTTCCATACTTACCAACTGCATCCTTTCTCAGGTTGGTAGTATGTTGTTCCACCATGACTCTCCTTCTGGCAATGATTTGAGTTTTAATTAGATTAGGTGAGTTTTATTGTAGATTATATATTCTGGTGACAATGCCATGGATGGCCTCTGAGTTTGATAAACATTTGTAATATGTTTTCCTATTTATAATATAGTCATACATAGATGACTGTGTACAATTAAGGATGTACAATGTTATTTTTACGTATCTGGATAGCTTGATATGTATTCTCGATCTGAATTATATTTTTTAATATTTTTCTATGATGGATGCATATGCATTACGAGTTAGACTCTCATGTTATATTAATTAAATTATCAATTTTCATCGTTCTTGGAATACCTACAGATGTTATGCGATTCACTCCTCTTCAATATCATTTAATGTATTTACTAAATTCGAATGATCAGAATACTCCTTGATAATAAGAATCTATTTTTATAGTTAATGCATCTGTTAGTTTATTCTTAAATGTGACTCGTAGCTTCTTGTATACCGTATCATGCATTCACTTTTTTCCTATTGCCATAGTAGCTAGAGGTAGCAGGCTCAATTTGATTTATTCTTTCAATAGAATTGAAATAATATTATTTTCCAATGCTATATTTATCTTAGCATAGTCTTTTAGTTTTCATGCTTTTGCTTTCATTCCAACAATATATTTTCTTTAAGTTAGCTTCTAAATTTCAAACTTCTGATATTCATTTAAGTAATATATTAGAATGAATGTTTTCTAACACCAACATGATTCAGTGTATCTAACTGACCTTTTATCCTACAAAAAGTGTGATTGTAGTTATTATTTAAATTAATGATTAATGGTCATAGTATTTTGTCAGACACATTGATTATTATCCCTTGTATCTATTATAAAGGCTATCTAAATTTTACTTCTATACATATATGAATATACACTGAATTTACCATCTGTTCATAAACTCACTGGTTTATATATATATATATATATATATATATATATATATATATATATATATATATATATATATATATATATACTGTACATAACACAATATTGACATAGCATAAGGGAACTAACATACATAACCATTCCACCCTTATTTAACATAACATTAATCACTTATTCCCAAGCAAAATTTTTCTATTAAATTTAGACAAGTTGATGCATCTAATCATTAATAAAACACTAGAATTTGAATATAAATATTTCTACATGCTACATACCAACTTGTAAAAACGAATTTCCTCCCAACCATGAGCTTCTCCTCACATCTCTCACCCACGCTGAGATCTATTTTCCCGAGTGTTGACAACCTCTTGTCAAACTAGTGAAGGCACCTTTAAGAAAACTTTCCCCAGCAAGTTTCCATAATAGCGTCCCGTTATTATGGGTTATTGTTTCCCATAGCCTATAATTTTACTTTTGTTTTCTTCACAATATTTTTTTTTTAAACTCGCATTTCCTCAACATTGTTTTTTCCTACCTCTTCCGAGTAACTTTCCTCTTTACTGAGGATTCTTAGATATTTACTTCTATCTATTTTTTTATTTTAATTTCTCTCCAAATGAATGTTTTGGAGATTTTGGGCAAGTATAAAATTCTATCATATCCTCGTGGATAAGAATTTTCAAAGGAAGGCTTAGTTTTGAAGGCAAGAAGTTTAATTTGTATACCTCTGTCCTTCTATCATACAAGATCTCAGTTATTCATTACAGGTCTACTCCAGAAGAATATCCAGAACAGAAATATGGTTAAGAGGCAAATGAGGAAGATTTTGGCTCAAAATCAAGACAAAGGAAAGCAGAGTATTGTAAAATCTGAGGCTGGGACTAGAAAGTGAGGTAGAAATATAAAGAAAGAGACGTTAAAGAATATCTCGGAAGCTCACTTTCTTGGAAATCCTCCACAAGTCAGAAATGTAATTCAGGGATGGGAAAAAGAAAGTTACAGTAATGAAGAAGATAATGAGGTAGAGGAGGAAATTATGGATTTTATTACTAATCTAGGAAATACTAGAGGTCGTCTCTCACTGTTTAACTAAACTGTTCACACTTACTGGATAATGAAATGTGTTCTGTCCAAAGAAATACAAATTTTTCATCCAGGTAAAGAGAATGAAGCATCAACAGTGATGGAACTGCTTCAGGACATTAACATTCAACTCCATCATATCAAGGTGACCCAGATTCAAGCGGTAGCTCGAATTAGTCGAATTCAAAGGCAGATGCAACAATTTTAGCAAGTGGACATGCCTGGCTCCACGGCAAAGGATCCTGCACAAATAGACTCTGCTGATGGATAGTAGCTCTATTTAATTTTTTATGAATTTTGCGGATAGTGTTTTTGTTTATAGTTGGTACTTAGTTAATGTTTTAAACAGTGAATTGGCCATTGTGGCAAGTAGAAGGAGGAAACATTATCAATTTTGGATGGATTTCAATGCGTTAAGGTGGCTAACAGACCTGGCTTCCTTCGGGCAGGTTGAGGTCACTCACTTTGTATCTAATGTAACCTGCTTTTTTATAATTAATAGAAAATAGTAAGGACCTACCAAATTCACAAAAAAAAAAAATTCCCATACCTCTCTATTACTCTGTCTTTACTAAATTGATACATTTTTCATCAATAATTATTAATTAAAATTTAATATTTCCTCCAACAGCATAACTGTTCCATATTTCTACATAGTATTTGTTCTCTCTACATAAACCATAATAGTTGTAAATAAGGGGTATTACACCATCTTCTCTTTTCCTCTATTTATTCCAATTTGTTCAGGGTCACAACAATCATAGTTCATTATCTCATTATCATCAGATGAATTTTGTAAGCTCTTTTTTTTCTTCCTTTCTCACAATCGTTGGTTGTTTATAGTATTTTTCCAACACCACATTCTAATAATAGTTTTTCCATCCTTTGAGGATAGTTGCATACTATCTTAAAGTATATTTGATATTTTCCTTCAATAAACAATATTATATTAAAGTATATTTTATATGTTCCTTCAAGCTGCGATGGAATAAGAATTTCCAATATTGTCTTAACCATTGGGAGATAGAGTGGATCATTTTATAAAATAAGGGTAATATTAAGATAGTATTACTTCAATATTTATGTTTAATACAGAGTTAGAGGGAGAAAGGAAACTAAGATACTATAAGGGTGTTGTCAACACCAATCTCGAAAATCAAAAGTATATTTGTGTCTTGACTAACATTAAGAAGAAAATAAAAATTTCTAAAATAAGAAAAAACTCTCATGATCTTCATAGTGAAACTAGGCATTGGTCAATTCCCAAAACACAATGGGATGAAAGAGTTGGACGACTTTGAAACACTAAGAGGGTTGAAGTTGAAAATCAATTTCTCTTAGATTGTCCATCTTATACTAACATTTGATCTTATTTTCAAAATATCTTTCATAATACCCACTTGCTTTACCTTTTAAGTCAACAAAACTATGGTGACCTTGGAAGGCTTAACGTAGAAATAAAATGATAAATAATTCGAGGTAATCTCTTACCTTCTTCAGCCCCATTGACCATATCTATCTTAGTGAGATTTAAGCATGATCATCATCAATAAAATTAGATAGTCTCCTTTTCTTCAATGATGTATTTTCTCATATAATAAATTAAATATAACACCTTATGTTTCATAATGAATATTTAATATATTATAAAAACCATTTCAAATTAAATTTCATATTTCATATTTTATTAAATAAATAAATAATAACTTTTAAGAATAAATTAATAAAAAATGTATTTTTAAATTTATTAAATATAAGGAAAAATTAAAATGAATTAAACTATAAATCTCTAAAACTAAAAATTATCTTAATTTTCTTAATTTTCATTTAATTTGGTTTTTATAATACTATTTTTATATCTATAACAACTCATAAATATCTTTTATTAAAGAAACTCTCACTTGTTTCAATGTTTGTGATATTATTGGTCATTATGTGTATACTTCTAGTCTCTATGGGAACTAGTTTGTTGCTATTACTTAAGAGGTTTTTTATGCTTAGTTAGCTTCCTAGATTAGTGTGTATTTGAGATATTCTTGAGACAAAATTATGTAACATTACAGAAAGTATATTTATGTAATCATATTTTGGTATTAGAGCCCGAGTTCCTAGGGTCATGGTGAGATAGTCTGTATCGATTTCTCCTTTTGAGAATGTTGTGGGATTGTAGCGGTTGTGTTTCCCGGTTTCATAGTAGCTAAAATATATGCATTGAAGTATAATGGTTTTTTTAAGGGTTTATGAATACTAAGCAATTGGATCCCAAATATGTGAGAGAAAAAAAGCTATTACCTATAGGCCACTGCAATCCAGACCACCCAATTTCACCCTCTCTATGGTGGTAATTCCTTTTTGGGACTGCGATATACTTTCCTTGTTCAAGAAGTATCATTTGAATAAAAATTTTATTAATTGTAGTATGTGTTATCTCTAATTGATAAGGGCACTAGGAACCTTATTCATAAAGGAACTGAAGGGAGATCATTTATCAGGGGCATAAATCTAACCTCTTCTCCATTTGCAAATTTAGCAAATTAGATAGGACAATTCATGGAAATGACCTCAGAAATTTATTAGTTGGAAAACGTCACTCCATTGCCATTAAAAATGAAGAGAAGTGCAACTGATAGAAGGATGTATTCCTACCCTCTTGGAGCAACGAAGGAAAGGTAGGCATGATTTCTCCTCTATTTCGATAGTACGAGATGTATTTTTGTCGAACCCAGTGAATCAATACCAATTCTTTCCCTTTTCTTTAATGAATGATTAGGATCAGTACCTTAGGTGTTGAATGGATCTTTGTCACTTTGTGGTTTTCTGTGGAGGACGATAGTAGAAGGGACTCATGTTTAGTATTGCATATTTTGGAAATGCAATAGGTTACTTATGTATCAGTTTATTTGCATTTTCACTGATTATATAGAGTAAGAAGCTATAAATGCAATGGATGAGTTGTAAGAAAATACATGGCCTTGGCTATGTTGATGATTCCTAAGACATTGAACTATTGAGGGACAATTTCATCAACAGAAAAAAGATAAAATTTTAGCAGCGGTATATGAGGTCACATTAAGCTTGTAGATCAAACAATCAAGGAATGAATATACTCAACCTATAAATGACGGTAGAGAGAGAATTTTGATGTTGTAGCATGTGGCTGACAAATGGCAATATTTTCGGCTTGGAAACTCTTTCTTCAATGATAGCAACGCCTACCTCAATTCCATTAGCATGGTGACTTTATAAATGCCGTTAAGTTTTTTATGGACCAACCACAACCAGTAATGAAGGCTTCCAATTTTAGCAAGATTGACAGTTGGTGCTTATGTTATAGGAGTATCTCTTTCTAGTTGGGCATGTCTTCTTATCACAATTATGATTTTCACCCGAATAGTTTTACAAGATCGGGGTCATATACCATGATAGATGAAACAACTTGCTTATTATTAAATTTTTTCATATACATCAACCATGGTTATTGTATCCAGGATATCATGGTTATTGTATCCAGGATATCAGTAGACTCGGGGGCACTCGAAGGAAAAATAGTGAACATCTTGATAGGTGATTTGTAGCTACGTTAAATGTGGTTAAAACGATGAGAACTTATGTTATAACTTAGGAATATTGTATTAATGTAAAATGATGAGAACTTATCTTATAACTTAGGAATAATCGATGAATATACTGAGCTTATATCTATCTTAGCTAACTAACTTAATAGGAGTATAATTATTTTTGTTAGAATTTGGGATTGTAACAAATGACAGGTAAAGCACGGAGAAATATGAAAATGAAGATAACCATGGTGTGAACAATTGTATAGGATGCTGAAGTAAAATATGTTTCATGAAGGTAACAACAAATATTTGTTGGATCAACAACATTGGAGATTACGATGACACACAACAAAGTGAAAGTTTGTGTGAGTTTATAGAATATAATCATAACCAAGTTGTAGTACTTTTCACGCACATGTTTGTAAGCAAGTCTATATAGTTATGTTTGAGTTGATGGATTACCTAGTATTTCCATGAATGGAGTTTGTAGTTGTACCTATGTCATACTTTCATAAACCACGTTTTAGTGTACTTTTGTGGTTACTCAGAAAGTACTTGTGAGAAGGTCAATTGAGAAAACTCTAAGCATGGTTGATGGTTTGCTGAAAAACCCTTGATAATGGTTGAGGGTTAGTAGAGAAAACCTTAAGAATGGTTACTAGTAATCTTAGAAAACCCGGGATGAGGATGATGGAGGGGGATGTAAAGGTATAAAAACATATCTATTAAATGACCCATGTACATATAGGAGCATCCTATTATATTATTGGTTGGGTACCCATGCATTTCGGAGGATGCTTGTTTATTTATATGGGTGTTAACATTATGATTTGTTTGTAAGAACAAGATTGTCCAAGATGTAGAGTTTTCTCTAATCGAGATTGAGATAAGTAGTCGTTAAAGGGGTGTTTTAGAACATGTAGCTCCCACTTGTGCTATTGTCTGTGATAATATTGGGCATTATCTATAAATTTTATGTCTCTATGAGAAAAAGTATGTTCTTATTAGTGAGAAGGTTGTTGAGACATAGTTAGTTAAGAGATTCTCTCCACTATGTTAGATCTAAGACTTTTACGATCCATAATTTAGATAAATGTCTTTCAGATTAATCACATCATTAGGATTTGGTTGATGTTTCGAACCATCTAATGTGATTCATCCTCTCAACTAGTTAGCCTCATATATTGGTGTGTGACTTAAATGTTGTCTCAATAAAGTGATTATGTGTCCAAGATAGTTTTCTTATCTTGAGACAACACTAAATATTTATATCTAACATTATTTCATTAATAAGATATGCTTATATAGTATTATTTTTTATTTATTCAAAATTAAATTTATTATTAAAAATAATTTTAATTTCATATAATATACTGTATGTAAAAATTGTTGCATTTTTGTTGAGTCAGTGTCTATCATATACGTTTATTAAACTTAATATAGATAAGAAAGATATGTTCCTTGTTAGAAGGTAATCAAAATATTAACAACATTATTTACTGAGATTTAAATATTTTGAAGAGAAAATTCACGAGATAATTATAAATTAGGCAGGGTCATCATACTATTAAAATATATTTATACTATTAATATGTATTAGTTATTAAAAATGTGCAATAGTACTTTTAAGATAAATAGATATCATTTATATATTAATAATAAGTATATAATAACGTATATAATGTTATTAAACATCTTGACAAGGTTGGTAGCTTCAAATAGAACAATTATATTGAAACAAATTTTAGCTTTGTTTATGAGTCATAAGTTTTAGTTTTGTTTTATTTTATTTTTATCTTAATTTGATTTATTTTTTCTATTGAATTTTGTTTTGTAATAAACTTTTAATTCTTTTCAACAATAAAAAAAATAAAAATAAAATTTCAATATACAACAAATATTACAAATTTCCAATATAATCTAATCCTTACATTTTTCAATGAAATGTTAAAAAATTAAAAAAATGCATATTTTTTCAATGTCAAAACAAAGAGATTGTTGTAGGAAGCTTATGTAGAAATTATTATTTAATAAAAATCATAAATTGGTATATAAGATGGAAAAATAAATTGTGGAGTTGAATAAATATTGGTGGGTAGGCATATTTACGGCGTAAGGCATCACTATTTGAAAGCAACTTTCGTAGATGCCACTGTGTCTATGTTTGAGCTATTGGATCAAATGTTAGACGATTGAAATGTTTTAGGCCATTACATCACGTAAATATTTTTATATATGTTTTTTATAATGTTAGTTTTTTTCTTTTTAATAAGTTACGTTGAATTTAGGTTTTGGTGACTTTTAAGTTTAAATGTTGTTACTAAAAAATTGTTACATTTTAACCTCAATTTTTTTAATAAAATTTAAATTAATAACTTAATAAAACTATATTTAACATAAATTAGTTTAATGAATAAAAAAAATTGTAAAATACATAAACATTAAATTTTTGGGTACATAAGCATAAAATTTTTATTTATAATAAAATTCATATCATAAAATTAAACTCCACAAAAACAAATTAATTTATATTACATGGATAAAAAACAATATAAAAAAATGAAAATAACTATTTATATATTTAAATTTTACATTTTTGTGCTACTATGCACTCCAACAAAGTATGATAGAAATGTTGCAATGTCATGTTTAACATTTTGACTATGTCAAATTACGCAAAATTAAAAATAAAAGTAAATTAAATAAAAATATTGACATAATGTAATGAACATTTTAACTAGGTCAAAATAAAATAAAAAATAAAAATAATAAAATAAATAATGATAAAATATAAATATAGACTGTGGTATTGACCCATGGTATTCATGTGGAATGTAGTTTTTTTATATGGGGAAATAAGATGACCTAAATCAATCTTAACTCTAGATATAAACTAATTATTTAATAAAATTATTTTTAAATTTTTATATCCATTATTCTCTTAAAATTTTACTTAATAAAATGTATCTAAATTTTCATACATCCAAATATACATAGTTTTTCTTGTTCTCTATTATAAAAATTGTATTCATAATAAATTTTATATCATAAAATTAAACTCCACAAAAACCAATTAATTTATATTACATGGAAAAAAAAATAATAATAAAATAAAATAATGATAACATATAAATACAACCCATGGTATTGACCCATGGTATTCATGTGGAATGTAGTTTCTTTATAGGGGAACTCAGATGGCCTAAATCAATTTAACTTTGGATTTATACTAATTATTTAATAGAATTATTTTTAAATGTTTATGACCATTATTATTTTAAAATTTTAATTCTTAAAATGTATCTAAATTTTCATACATCCAAATATACATAGTTTTTCTTGTTCTGTATTATTTTTGTTACAACTATTTTATTATTTCAAAAATACATGGTTTTTTTTAGTTTTTTTTTTATAATTCATGAGTATTATTTCTTAATATATATAAAAAATAAATTAATAATTTTTTTTTTTTAAATATGTGATCTTTTTTAAATTTCCAAATTATTTCAGAGGACATGATTTATCTTGAGCAATAATGATGAATGTTCATAATTATCATTTCTTAAATAACACTAAATTTACCTTTAAAGGGGTAGGTAACAATTGTTTGCATCAAAGTCAAGGATACAGAAGAAAGGAGACATGGTGAAGAGAAGCTTCCAACCTTACAACAAGCCCTAAAAAGGGATAACATTGAATGTATGGAATATACATGAGAAGTGCAATGAAAAATCTTGGAATTTGGAAAATGTCACCAAAGCTTATCTCATGTTCCATTCATTTAGATTTGAAGTATATGGAAGAAGAAAAGAAAGACAGTGGATACCTATCAAGAATGTATGATTATTTAGCAGGAAACCACATTGACAAGGCTATGGAGGACCAAATAGCAGAATTAAAAACAGAAGAGGACTCTTCATAAAATGGGTTACTCAAGGATTTTGGAATCCAGATGAGTAACATTATCTCACTGATTCAAGAAAGAACTCAAAAATAGACAGACAATAGTGATATAGAGACAATTTATTCATAAACAAGAGAAAATTATAATTATAACCCGAGATAGAGTTATGGGAAGAGAAACATCCCAATTGTGAGGAGTCAAAGTTACATGAGTAGTAGTTCACTCAACATAATTCTCCACCACTTATTCTGGAGGAGAAAGTTCCTACTACTTCATCAATTGAAGAAGGCCCACATGAGAAAATTAGAAGAGATTCCTCAATGTTATTTTCATTTGACATTCAGTCACTCTACTCTTTTCTGTCTAGTAGTCTCTTTACCTCTACCCTTAAACTCAATGACTTAGAAAATAATTGACAAAAGACACTTATCTATTGCAATCAGTTGAAAAAAAAAAGTATCTCTAAAGGGTCACTTGGGGAGGAATCAATTATTTAAAAGACAGGGAAAATAATTGTACTATCACTAGGGAACGAAGTTATTACATTTAAAATTTGTTCCCATTCTTGTCACTACAAAATTTGATTGTTGTTTTTTATTTGATTGGAAAATAAAGGATCTATAAAAGGCACTAAAGTCTTGAATTATGATCCTTAAAGAAGTCACTATATTTCCTGATTATGAGTTAATTTTTTCTTATTACTTTTGGGTTTTCATGATGTTTATTATTTTGAGTGAGGTGAAAATTTCCAAGGAAGTGGAATATTGGTTGTTCAAAAAGGAATTATGGAAATGTGATTGTAGATAATTTATGAATATAAATTATCTGAACTGAGATTAATTAATCATCCCCAAGGGTTAAAAAGGGACCAAATGTCTCTTATCCATAAAATTTATGATTAAGATAACTCTATGCTCTATGTTCAAATGACAGGAGAAGGTGGATTTACCATAATTAAGCTTCTTAGTAGTCTCTTATGAAGTATAACATGTCATAGTGATTAGTTTTTATTCCATTAAATAATTCTAGTTGTAGAGCAGAGTCAGAGTTCTAGGAGTAGTATCATAGGAATTTAACATTGCGAATGTGATATAAGCAAATAATTTCGTGGAAGGTTGAAGTCTACCCAACTTGGTCATAAAAACCAAATGCATCCTTCATGCAAAAAAAAAAAAAAAACATGTAGACTTCGTCATATAGAGGTCTTGAGTACTTTGGCCAAAATGTCTCACCCATTATGAAAAAACACATCTTACACGCAATTAATAACAAAGAAGTTGTTCCACATCAATTACCCAATATCGATATTTTGATTTGAGGTCCAGTAAACATAATTATCCGTCCCTTATTCTGGAGGATTAGTTGGAGCCGAGAAAGTTCCTACTACCTCTTATTTCTTATATGTTATTATTTCCTATACCAAAACCTTACAACATTCTAATTCTTACCTTTTGTATTGATTTTCATTTTATAATCTGAGTTTAATATGGGTTGTTGCCACCCAGGTTTACTATTTGGCTCAGATCCCTAATTTTTTCAAGGAGATGACATCTTATTACATTCAGAAAGTGGGTTAATATTTATTTTCTCATGTATTAATTTCCTGTATACATGCCAAAAAACTACCTTACTTATAGAATTATGTGATTTGGATGCACATATCGATATTTGAAGGATGTGATAGCATAATGAAGAAAGAAATCTTCCTATCTTGTGCAAAGTAATTTTTTTTATTCATTATTCTATTTGATTTTCCCTAACTCTCGAATTCCTTATTCATATGCAGGTATGTTCTTTGAGTTTTTTCATTGGTCTGTGTGACACTACTATTTCCCTCACTTCCCACGCTTAGCATCTATATTATTTCTTAGGTTGGTAGCATGTTGTTCCACCATGGCTTTCCTTATGGAACATAGCTTAGGTAGGAGTCACTAGAGTTTATATTTCAGTGCAATGCTTGGCCTTTGACAGTTAATTATGTTGATGTAACATTTCTTATTTTTCACTTAGTCATATACATATGACAGCAAAATTTTCAATGAGGTTCAAGGATTATTGTACTTAACCAATTTATATATTTTATAATTGGAATTCTCAGTTACTTTGCTTTCTTTTCATCATATTCATGATATATATATATATATATATATATGACTTTCACATGGTATAATGAATTATAAGTTTTGCATCCTTTCATATGTTATATGTATATCTCTAGAATTCTATTGTTTTAATAATGGTTTACTTAGTTATTTTACTAGCAACTATTTCATGTATCTGTAGTTTATAACGAATGTATGTATAATTTCCATTTTATGTCTCTCATTCTGTCATTAGATGCATGCTATCTTATTTAATTTACCTCGGAAAATATATAATTAAGTAAACAATAATACTACATGTCCATATCCCGGATGCGGGTGGTCGGCAAGCTGAACAGGTGGCATCAACGTGGGTTGGCGCATGGGGTTCTACCACCGCCACCCTCCTTTGTGTCCTGTATGCAATAAATTGCATTAACGATCCTCTGTCCTGGACATTTACACTGCACAATTTCCCATACACCAGCTTGGTTAACTGCGCTATGGCTTCTCCGGAATGCTTCACTTCGGCTCCTTTTCCCTTTCGCTCCTGCTGCTCCTTGGCGAATTTTGAGACTAGAACTCAGACTATCACTGGTCGGAGGTGCTCGATCTCCTGCTGTATCAATCTCGCTCGTGGGCTACATATTTCGCAAACCTCCTTCTGCTCTCAGAGTTTGGGCTTCAGTGCTGCAGAATTTCACTCCCGTCCGCACTGGGTCTTCAGTTTGGGCACGCCTGACCTGATTCACTCTGCTACTCCCAGCACCTTTGCGTTCAACTCTCAGCACCTATCTATCATGCCTCGTTTGCACCATAGAATGAGGAGCAGGCGCGGCTTGATCTGTGGTGGCCTCTCTCGACACCCTCCTCCCTCTTCGCCCAATTCCTCTTCTCCGCAGTCTGATACTATGAGAGGGCGGTATCCTGAGACCCGCAGTGGTAGGGGTGCTTCGGCTGGCCGTTGGACTGCTTTTCCTGCTCGTAGACTTTCTAATCTCCTCCTGAGTCAGCAGCACAGGGCGCAATTCTGCTTCCCCTGTTTTCTCAACATGCCGATGGTTATCACCACACTCACGATTTATTTCAAAGAAGCACCTCTAGATGTGAATGTCAAGCTTCTTGACACTCCTCTGAATAATTTAGCCACTGACAGGCCCTTTTATCCTTCTTCTGCTGGCCAGAAGCGGAAGCTAGATGAGGGCTGCTCCTCGCTGGTTCCCAATTCGAATTCTATGGAGGATGGCTTCAAGAATGGTGATACTTTGGCCCCGTCTGACAAGAAGCAGGAGAACACTCTCATTCAGGAGAATCCGGAAGTTATTGCTGCTGTGCAAGACGAGGATGCTCCAGATGCTTTTGCTTGCCGCGTGGTTGAGTCTCCTCCTTCCACTCAAGGTGATTAATGGTCTCTCATCTCACTGGTTTTTTTTTTGTTGTTCGCGGTGCCAGGTTTAGTACTGGAAATTATATGCTGTTTCGATTCATCTGGTTCTATCTCCACTATTTTTTTGAAAGTCGGTTTCCCCCAAACGAGCGGCAGTATGTCATGTATATGTCCGTTCATGTCTACAGGTCTGTAGCTTACTGTGGGGGTTGGATATGTTGTGTGAATGGTGTTTTTGTGTTTAGATATCAGCCCATGCTCCATTGTTGTAACTGCCTCCTGGCATTGTATGCTGATATTTTGAACTTCAGAATTGGTTGCACCAGAATGCTCATCTTGCAAGCCAGAAACTATGAGGCTTTGGCCTCCATGTAACTGTAACTTTTTTGTATATTAATAGATTAAGCATATTCAGAAAAAAATACTACATGTCCATAACCCTTTGGGTTTACATTTATACCTATTGTAATAGAATCCACTTATAGTACCTTAGTTTTTATACGAAACACAGTATTGACACTGTATTTACTACAATACTCATACTGTACAATACACATATATGACATTGTATAATACACATTTAATAATACTATGGTTATTATTAACCAAGTACATGCCACTAGTGTATACAAGGACCCTAGCACATAGTATTGATCTATATGTGACATTAACAAGGCATATGCAACTAGTATGTACCATACTTCCAACATAGTTTAACGTGACATAGATTCCTTATTTACAAGGTAAATGTTTTTCTATTAACTTAGACGAGATGTTGCTCTAACCCCTTACTAAAACATAAGTAATTAAATATAAAATCACAACATACATCATACCAATTTGTAAAGAATAATTTTCCTGCCAACCATGAGCTTTTCCTCAGAGCTCTCCCCCGAGCAGAGATCAATATTCCCCAGTGTTGACAACCTCTTGTAACACTAGTGATGGAACTTTTAAGCCCACTTTCCCCATAAGGTTACCATAACCGCGTCCCATTATTATGGGATGTTGTTTCCCATAGCCTAGGCTTTACTTTTGTTTTTCCCACAAAATTTTACTTTTAAAACTCTCTTTTCCTCAGCATAATTGTACTTACCTCTTCCCAGTATCTTTCCTCTTTACTGGGGATTTTTCTTAGATATTTTTCTCCCATCTAATTTAATATTTTTTATTTTTCTCGAAAGTATTTTTTTGGAGAATTTTGGGAAAGTTTGAAATTCTATCCTATCCTCGTGGATAAGAATTTACTGATTTCGATTACTCTATCTTTACAAAATTTCCATAACATTCATAAATAATTATTAGTTTAAAATATTTCTGCCAACAACATAATTGTTCCATAGGTCCACCTAGCCCTTGGTATTATTGACATAAACATAAAAGTTCTAAAAAAAGGATATTACAAAAGAAGATAATCTATGACAGTGATGCTGATATTTTTGTGTTTTTGAAAAAAATTGTAAATTTTTTGAATAGATAGTAATCTAGTGTGCTATTAAAATACTCATAGATATTTAAGGTTATATACTATTCTGTTATTATTTTTAGACATGAAAATGATATAGCTTCACAAAAAATGGAAAGTAAGTTAGATGTTGAACCGACTTGTGTGCCTTTTGGTGTATCATCAAGTAAACATCATGTACAGATAAATTCTTTGTCGCAAATTTGAAATTGAAATTGATGTTTAGTGGGCTCTCATTTAATACCGGTGATCGTTTTCTTCTTTACTTTTCGGTATATTTCTTTTCTATATCTAAATTGGAAAAATCATGCTACACTCGTTCAAGTATAAGCAGAGGGTTGTTTTTTCTCTGAACCAATAGATCATATATCATGGGCACTCATATGCATTTGGAATTGGTGGTAGGTACCCAAAATTATGTGCAGAGCCAACTTCATACGCACCAAGGTATGATGAGGTGCAGAGCACAGACGAGAACACATCGAGTGTGCTTTGCGGTTAGGTCATATATATTTTTAAATTCTTAATTAATCATTTTCATCAAATCAATAATTGTAATTTTTACAGAGATATGTTTCCTTTTAAAATAAAAATAAAATGATTATAATTAATAAAAAAATACAAGTATTTAGTTCGTTTTATTATTTAATAATTTAATAATAATGAAGACAAATATAAATTAAATATGTAATTCTCTCTCTATTCAACATAAAATTGATCCTGCATGCTAGAATTCTTCTCCTTTGGGGAGCACTCCCAGTGATCCTTATCTCTATACACATGGACTATTTTAATATTAATCATAAATAAAATATTTCAATATAATTTTGTATACATATGCATTTTGGACATTTTAACATTGACTTTGAAGGATTGTGCAATTCTTTCAATGCCCAACATAGAGTTGACAGGTGTCCCTTTCAAAATAAAGATAAAAGATACTCTAAATAAAAACACAATGTGTTATAAAACATCAATAATCCCATTATCTATTTGTTTTTTTGGTTCGGTGTTAATATCACAAAATAAAAGGGATATGATAAAATTATTTCACTTTCATTTTCAAATCCATAAATATTCAATGAAGTAAAAAAATTCACCTTATTAATACTTATTTAAAAATATTTTAATTATGGAAAGACATGTCAATATGGAAAAGATGATCTATAAATAAAATATTTTAATGTCCATATTTACTAGAATACTTCAATGTCAACTATGGATATATGTAAATATTATATAAAACAATTGAAAAAACTAAATGATTATCCTTAAAACATTTTCAAACACTTCATGTAGTCTCACTATTTTATATTTTGGCCCAATTTCATATATATATGTAGTTAATTTTGTTTAAAATATAGCAAAGATTTGTTGTAATTGAAAATTTATGTTGTATCCATTTTTACATTCCAAAATGCAATTTAAATAATTAAAAATTACACATTGTATCTGTTGTCACTCCTAGAGACAGTCTTGAGTTGTATAAAGACCAGTGCCTAGGACATATTAATTGCAAGGAGCATATGATTCAACTGATAGGAGTTAACATGACAAGGCCCTCATGCTATAATCACTTGGATGAATGGTTTGATGAAAATGGAACCAAGACCCCAAAGTAAAACACAACAACCATGAGACTATAGTAATAGAGTACAGACTTCAATATATAAATGTATCTGACAACTCTAAGACAGAACGATGTAGAGGGGGCTGAATTCTGAAGTGACTCACAGATATCAATTAAAGGTAGGTGATGACTGTGTAAGAAAATGCAGTGAATATTAACTATCACAGTGGCTTCTCTAGAGGCAAAATCCACTTATACTAGGCCTATGAAATGATAAGAATCCATATATGAGAATAATTTCAAAGATAAAGATCCATTACAGCTAACATCAGAGGAACGATGCAAGAGGTGAAGAGTGAAACAGAATATCCTTCTTGAGCCATATTTAAAGTACTAGACATGAGTAAATATGAGTATCTATAATGATAAATCCACATTTAAACATATGAGCACTCGCATTCCAGAACATAGATATGAGAAATATGGAGATAGGTGAAATGAACATTTCTATTACAAAACATAAGGAAGAGCTACAAACTGTGGATCATTCTGACCAGAATCCCCAATATCAACAAAACTCCTTATCACTAAATCCCAACCGGGTCTTCAACATTAATATCAAAACTCAGACAAAATACATACAGAGTCCTTTCTAGTGAGTTCTTTGAAAAATATGGAACCCTGTATATGTCCCTGCTTACTGATTTTATAGCCTTTTCAATGAACATACGCAGAAATGTATTTTGGGAAAATATCTTTTCTGCGTGCTAGTATGTAGTTTCAAGTCCTGATCAAAACATCAAAATTTATGATGAGGTAAAAACACTTCTCATCATTTTACAATCCGGGCTCATGGCTGTTTCAAAAGAAAACATCACAACTGTCTAACAGAAATTAAAATTTGCAAGAGTGAAATATGAATCTCACTCGAATATTGAAAGTAAAAAGTAAAAATAAAACAAGAGGCCACACGGGCCCAATCATGAGTTGAAAAATTTTAGTGGTGGGAAAGAGTCGAGGTAGTGGCTGAAATAGGCGGTACTATGATTGCAGAAGAGCTGGCTAATGAACTCGCATGAACTGTACTTCTCTGCCAAGTGTCCGCTACAGGCTTAGGTATTGTGGTGAAAGCTTCATCCCGAATGTAAACTTCAGTCATTTTAGCATAGCTCGCCTGAGTGGGTATCCTGTATTTTACCTGATGAAGAATCGAGGACTCTTTGCTGAGTACTGAAACTATAGTTTCAGCCTTAAGTCGTGCGGACTTTTTGGAAGGTATGTCAGTTCGATTCATTTCTTCTACCAGCTAGCATTCATATACTGGTAATGGCTATAGAACTACATTTAAAGGCTCCCAACATGATGGGAGGCTGGCGAGTGTTAGCTCTGTCCAATCTGTTTCAAACTGTTCAAAACTGGCCGCCACCTTTTCCAAACTTCTCAACACGAAGCTATGCGTAGATTCCCTTTATATCACTTTCTGACATTATGATGCTTCCTTGAACCTGCTCCTGATTCCTCTCTTAACAAAATCTTCTAAACTTAAATCATTTAAGAGAGAAATATACCTTTTAGCGTTTTCGACCCTAGTTGAGGCATTAGTACTCCCTTCGTGAAGTGTTCTTCTGAATAGGCGCACTACAGCCCTATTTTCTTCAATGATAGTTAAGAAAACCCAACGCTTCTTCACTTCCAGAATAATATTTGTCCAAATCAAGCGCTGAGAATCTAGAAGGGTAATATTTCCCTTTATCTGATTCGTGAGATCTCGAATAGTCTTCTCTTGCTGTGCCTTCTCTTGTTTTCCCTCCTCTATCTCCTTCTATAGAGAAGCAACCTTCTTGGAATTTTCCTTAAGGAAGACCTCGAGCTCACTGATCTTCTACTGTGCCATTAAGACCTACTTCTTCGCCGCTTCAAGTTCGGCCAGTGTCATGGTTAACTGCTCCGAGAGTGAGTTGGTCCCTTCAGGAGGTGGTGTAGAGCATACATGGCTATCCCAGGTTCTCTGCAGCTCATCCATATTTACCTGGAGGGTGGTCATTTCACTAGAAATTCTAGTCTTTTCTTCCCTTTCCGTGGCAAGAAAGTCTGCCAAGTTGGCCTAATCCTTTTCCACCTGAGCTAATTCAGTAGTTTGTACGTGTTGGGAGCTAGGTATGTTCACCTTATGCTTGAGGGCTGCAATTTGGTTTTGCAACTCTGAGATGAGATTACCTTGAGGGCCTGCTTTACCACTCTCCTTTCCTTTCACCACTTCTTAGAGACTGGGTAAATCATTTGAGAGTGCACGGGAGTTGATATTCTACATTCTGAGGTTATCGAGCACTTGGTTATGCTTGGTTTGTAACTAAATCAGAGTGAGGGATAGCTTCACCACCTTGTCCTTTAGCATATCACCAACACATTGGAACAGATTGCACTTGTCAATTGGTGAGACTTGCGACATGGTTACTGCTATTTCTAGAGCTCTATAGCTGGTGGTGCCAACCTCTGGGTCTAATATCGTTTCAGTCATGGCCATTATCAATTTTTCTTTGTCCAAATCAATTGCAGCTAAGAACCTAGTCTGATACTTGTCAACATATCCCTCTAATTCAGGCAAGTGCTTTTCCCTGACCACCCTGTTCCTCACCTTCCTTTCACATTCCCCTCTGGAGCTAGTAGCAGTGATGGCTTGTTAAACTTCAGAGAAGTCAAAGGATGATGTGTCGTCACATATTACCACAAAACTTGCTTTTCCCTTGTCTGGTTGACCATAATGTGTTTCTTTTTGTAGTAATTTCTCTTCTCTCATACCTTCTTCTTCATTGGTTCTGGTTCTTTGCCTTTTAGAAGGAGGGAAACCTTCTCCTGAACCTTCGACCTCTTCCACCTATTTTTGACCTGCTTCTTTTTTTGAAGCAGTATCCCCCTTTTCCCCTGTTGCAGATGAATCAGTCTCTATCTGTGAAAGCAAAGGCCAGATTTCAAGATCAGCTCGCCACTCGATGAAGGGTCTAGTTTCATGAGCATAAGGAGTTGATTTAATCTTCTTCCTTTTTTTTGAGATGATGCCTTTCGGATCATAGGGCCAAGATTTCCCTTTCCTTAAATCCATGCCCTTGAGCAGGTCTTCCACTATGGGGAGGGCATGCCTTGAGTTAACAATGAAGGGGTTGATGGTTGTAGGAAGCTTGAGAATGAACCCCTTTTTCCCAGGGAGGAAGTGGAGCTGGTCAGCCTTCAAGGTCTTCTGGAGGTATTCCAGGGCATAAATCTGTTGGGTGTTAAAAACTGGCAATTTGTAGGGGGGGGGGATTCTGCACCATAAACCCTGATTTCAGTGTAGTCATCGAATAGGTACCGGTCTCCCATGCTTCCAGCCTCATTGAACTGCAGTCATTTCTTCTGCTCAGGAAAATTCCTAGGTGGAGGATTATCATGGATAATGGTATAAGCTATGGGCATAAAATAATTCAAGAAACTTGAGTAGCCCACCCCATTTTCCAACTAATGTGTTGCGGGATTCCAGTCAAAAACAGGTCTTGGCTGAGAATTTATCCTACATACTTTTTCTAGACCCAAACCCTCAAAATTATCAGCATGTTGAAAGAGGAAAAGATAGAAGACCATAGAACAGAAACGAAAATGACTGGTATTTGAGAGGTCCTGAAATTGAGTTTGGATGGTAGAGGCCAAGAAACCAGGGATGTCCAATACAACACTGAGCTGCAACATTAGCCATAAAAGGGCTATGCATTCTTTCGAGACTTGCTCGACCCCTTTTATACCTAGAAGTCCTACAATAAGTGCGAGGGTGGGCTGAAGGTCCTCCTTGAATGTACTCAAGGGCACTGAATCTGCAGACAGGAAGGCTGTGAGGCGAGAGTTGGAAACAACAGTGATGAAATCGCTCTATTGCCTCCATGGTAACTTAGAAAACTAATGAGATAGCGTCATTTCATTGAAATTGACATAATTCGAACTGGTAGGGTAACAGAAAGCTTTTCTAATGATTTGGGGGGATATACTGAATATTTTGTTCCCCTGAGAGGATAGGAACATGTCCCGGCATTCATCGTAGGCATCTCTGAGCCGAAAAATGAATTCGACCATTGGGTATACAGGGGGAGTAATCTGGTGATACAGTCCAGACAAAACAACTCGAAACTTGTCCCTATTTTCCACATGCTTCCTGAACAGCTCAGGCTTGACACTATGATGCAGGGGCATTAGGCACAATAAATTTCCTTGTATGTAAATAGACATAAGGGGGTCTTATGTTTTTGGTTTATTATGTAATTATTAAAATTTGAGTGATTTTAATTAAGTATTGAGAGAAATTTTAAATGTTCCCAAATGACTAGAGAACATGAGAGCATCTGATGAGTTAGGAATGTGATGAGTCATTTTTAGTAAATTAGGGATTAGTCTAAATTTAGGACTTTGAGGACTTTCAAGAGTTTCTGTTGAGTGTTAAGGGAGCTGAACCACTTTGTTATTAATTTGTATAAATAAGCCTTAGAGGCATAAAACAGAGACAGAGCTAGAGATCTAGAGAGACAGAGTAGGAGGTATAGGCCATTGAATTGAAGATCTGGCCAAACAAGAAGTTTTGTAAGTGATTCCACTTTTATATATATGAAAGAAGTTGTTTCATCATTATATGAATATTGGTTGATTAACTTCTGTATGATTGAGCTTTGAGCTTCATAAGCAATTAGGTAAAAAACAATGTGGTGACATTCTGTAATCAGGATAAATGGTATTTATACCGCGTTTGAAAGGGAAATTAAATCTACTAAGTAAGGGAAGAGCCCTTCATGAATATTTCGTGTGTGAAATTAATTGATCACAAACTCTGTTATACATAAACCGATGTAGCAAGATCTGGGTTTTATCTGGCTTTTAGGAAAATGAAAACCAGTGATTATAGAATTGTTGAGATTCCTAAATTATATATGTTCAGTACACATTGAATGTATACCAGCATTTCTGTAATTAGAATTAGGCTCAGAATCTGGAATTCTGTGTGAATGGTATGCGTTAAGACATAAATTGGTTTGGGCGTATTCTAATATTGGATTAGTTATTGTATAATTATTCCAAGAATAAATTGCATGAAGAATTGATGAAATTAAACAGTAGAGTAATGGAATCCAATTCCATGGAATCTCGACTCAAGAGCATTGTGTCGAAGGTGCAGGTTCTGAATTGAATTGATGACAGTGTTGCATTGCAACACTAGTGAAGGTGTAGAACTATGGAAGTAATTGAATTTGTGAATTAGAGGTAGCACGGTAGAACCAGTGATTTGAATGTGTAGTTCTAATTAAGAGATGGTCGTGGAAGGATTAAAGTTGAAAGAAAAATTAGGGGAAGGTGGAACCTTGTCTCGATAGTGGAACCGAGTATTGAACAGTGAAACCGGAGTTCGAAAAACAGTGGGTTCACACACGCTTAAGACTGGTAAGTGGAATTGGCAAAAAAAATGTGATATCATAAACTCAACGACGCATGGAAATAAGTGGTTTGTAAAAACCACTTTCATCACATGATTTCTGAGAGATAACCTCCACGCACTTTCATAGCGCAATATCTGTTGGATGAGTGCTTAGTTGGGTTTTGGAGCACGACGAAAGCTGGGCCGTCTGATCGATTCGACATTTAATGCAAATTAATATGTTGTGGGCCCAATTGTTATTTTATGTTGGTGTTGGCATTTTGTGTGGAGATTTCATACAACGTTTATTGATGTCGGGATGCATAAAATAAATATGCATCGGCATTAAACTTACCAAGTCCAACCTTTTATATTATAATAGGCTGGTGGTTGGCTATTAAACAAAAGTCAAAGTTTATGTGGACGAACCATTATATGAGTGCATATTCAAATGTTGTCAAAGGGTAAGTTCTAAATATGCTCAATACTCATTTACATTTGGATTGCTGGCGTATTTGGGCATTGAATTAATTGGAAACCTTAGATATAAGGGTTGATCATATTTTCGCATATGAAAGCATATTAGATGTGTTGTGAACTATTGTTGTGGCTCATAACCATAGAGTTGAGAAAGAAGAATTGTAATCTGGGTTGTGTTTTGTAACCATGTATTAAAAGTAAGGTAATCTTCTTGAAGGTTAATTTTATAAGCTTCCAAAAAGGTTATTGAAATTTCCCAGGTTTGAAATTGTGTTGGGAAAAAATGGGAGTTGAAATTTTATATGCATAGAGATTTGAAAATGTAGGAAAGAAGGGGTACCCTGCTATCATGTGGTATCAGAGCTAGAATAGCTCTATTTGAAAGTTCAAGTTTTTTTGAATTAATTGCATGTGTAATGAAATAAGATCAGATTTTTGAAATTGATAAAGATTGCAGCATACATAGATGCAGTGTATGTGATGAGTAGATAAAAGAAGATCATATTTTTAAATCTAATATGTAGCAGATACATATTTGCAGTGAACAGGTTTTGCAGAAAGGAATGGAGGACAAGATCATGTAGGGATCTTGCAGTGAGCCTGATATTCAGCTAAAGGTTGGATAGGGAAAACAATTGCAGTGTTCCCAAGAGAAGGTGAGCTGATGAGAAGTGTTTAAATCTAGTTTGAAGGATTGTTTGCAGAACTCAGATTGCAAGCAATTGAAGAAATCTCAGCAAAAGCAGATTGCAGCTTTGAGAGCATTGATGAAAGAGTCCAGCAAGGGATTCTGAGTGGAAGAAGAAAGTGTGGCAGAACCTAGAGAATTCCCAACAGGGGTTGGATGAAAGAAGAACAGATGTGTTCTTTAAAAGTTGCAGAGTGAAGCCTAGAGAGAGCAAAAGAGAGCGCTCAGAAGGTTCCAGCAGATAAGGGACCAGTACTTGCCAAAAGCCCAGATCTAGAGGAAAGGATTGGTGAGGTAAGTGGCAGCAGGAGAGCTTGTTGTTGCAGAGGCTTGGTGTAGTTTATGAGTGAGGAAATCATGATGGAGAAAAGGATGACTACTAATAGTCACAGTAGAAATTGCAGAGGTTCTGAGAGAGGCCACGACAGAAGAAAGAAATAAGATGCTAGGAAAAATGGCATGAGGAAGAAATTGACTGATGCAAAATATTGGAAAGAGGTAGCTGAGATCAGAGAGCAGTTTAATAAACTGGTAATGATGATAAAGGAAATCTAGAGAGTTGGTTGGATCATGAAGAAGAAAGTAAAGTGGGATAGGCTACAGATGAAGAAAGAACAAATGATACATGCTCAGCAGAAAGAGAGATTACTCAGGATGATTGAGTATTTGGAGAAGGAATTGAAGACTGAAACTTCAAGTGAGACCAAGGGGTCAACTGACTTTACATCTGATGATTTTTGTATGTTTGCAAGAAAAACATATGGAGAAGGACAAACTGTTGATGTTGTCACTAAGGATGAAAATGGGACAACTAGATATTTTGAAAAAGTCCATACACAGTTGGGGAAGAGTTTTGTTTTCCAACATATTGGAAACAGAGGAGATTTAACTTATGCTGGTGGCCAGAAGCTGGAGATTGAGAAATCAATTGGACAGCTCGAAGAGACTGAAGAGAGGACCATTGAATAATTTCCGAAATGTATAGTGTTGGGTATGGAGCCTGATTATCTTGTTTACTTTGTATCACAGCATTGGACCCCTGTACCTTAAAAGGGGCTGCAATGCCCCCCCATAATTAATTGCTGCCATGGGGGGTCTAGTGGGGGAGGCAGCGCTTTTCAGAGCCCCCCCCTGGCGGGGGTTTTCGGGGGCAGCGCCCCCAAAGCTAAAAACAGATGTAAAATTGCCTTGTAAAAGTATAGTAATTTCTAGTCAATTTGGGCCGTTCATTAGGCAAATGATCCGACGATAGAAGTTATGTTCAGATTAGGTTTTTTTGCCCTAGAAGGAAACCCCTCGCTTTTATGAGGGCATTGTATTGGGGTTGTGCATTGTATGTGTATTCTCGGAGCGAGAAACAGAGAGGGAGACTGTGAGAGAGAACAGAGGATATTACAGTGGATCTACTGTAGGTTTTGTCTCTTCATTTTTGCTGGATAATAGAAAGGAATGAATGGCTGTTCGGGGTGGACGTAGCCCAAAATGGGTGAACCACGTATATCTGTGTCTCTCTAGTTTTATGTTTTTTGTGTGCTTTTATTTTCCGCATATTTTATGTGTTGCATTGCTCTGTAATATTTAATTTTCTAACATATTGAAGACTTGGAACAGCAGGAGGATTTGATGATCAAATCATCAAATGAGACCATGGGGTATTATGGTTTCAAAACTGAAAAGATGTGTGTGAATGCAGGTATTGAAGAAGATAGTTCATATGATGAAAATATGATAAATGAAGTTGACTATTGCCAAGCGAAGTATGATGATGATTATCTTTCAAATGAAGATCAGATTGAATTACTGCAACAAAAGGAATTCATAAATTCCTTGTTTTATGAAAGAGATTGTTTCAATAGGAACATGAAAGTTATGTATGATGATGATAAAATTGTTGATAATGAAAAATTGATTTTATTGAATGGCCAAGTGAAAAGTGATGGACAGATAACTGAAATTATTGCAGAGATGGGAAATCAGAATTCTATTTTGATTGAGGATGAAGAGATAGTGACAGCAGGAAACTTGAATTGTGGTAGAAAGAAAGATAGTGAAGACAATATGAATATTTTCTCATATGATATGACATATTTATGGCATGAGTTAAGTGTTCAGGAGCAGAGGATAGAAACACAGAGAATAAGTGTTCAGATTGTAAAGGCAGAGATGAATGAGAATGAGAAGGTTCATTTTTGTGAACTAGAGCAAGGAGACATCCTTGAAGAGGATGATGTAGAGGAGAGACTAAGTGATAGTCTCGAGAATTGTTTGAAGTATTGGAATCAGCATAATGATGTGCTAATAGAGAAGGAGAGAATTTCAGGATAGCATACTAAAATGCTGGTAGAGCAGAGAAAGGCCCTGAGGCCTTATGATTTTTGTCTTAACAATTGTTTTGTGAATGCAGATTCTGTTGGTGATGGAGAAAATTTGACACCACTAGATAGCCAAAGAAAGGAGGAGGAAAATTCTATGGAATACCTTAATCCATGGAATGAGGAAATTGGATTGCTGGAGATTATGCTGAACAACCTGGATTCAATACAGGAAGGAGAACCTCAATTTCAAAATTGGGGATTGCAGAATGTGGAGATACAAAGGAATGAAGACAGTGAAGACTTTATGGGTCTTGGAAGAGACTTAGAACTGTAGAAAGAGGAATTGGTGACTGGATCATCAATTGAGACCATTGGGTCTGGTGATTTTAAATTTGACAAGTTGGCTGTGTTGACAGGTATTGCAGAAGACAATACAGCATCTAGAATTGTCTTGAGAATAGAAGAATTGTTGCAGAAGAAGGAAGGTGAGGCAACCATGTATCATGTGAATGAACGTGTTGTCACTGTTGATGAAAAGAAAGAGTTGATTTGTCTGATGGACAAAGAGAAGACTGGAGGACAGATTTTTGGAACTACTACAGTGGCGGAGAATCATAATTTTACACTGATAGAAAAGGAGGACACAGAGCTTGAATAACTTGATTTGATTGCCAGAATCAATCAAGATGATGATGGATAATCACTGAATATTTTCCAGGAGGAAGAAGAACATGCTGAAACAAGTTTGCAACATATTGATGAAATGCTTAAAAATAGATGGCTGAATTGTTTGCTGAAAAAATTTAGAGAAGAGAATGAAATGTTAGAACAGCAGATTGAAGTGTTGCTAGGAGAAATAACAGAGCAGCAGATTGAAGTGTTGTTGGAAGAAATGTTAGAGCAACAATTTGAAGTGTTGCCAGAGGAAGAAGAGACACAAGGATTTTGTAATTTTGGTGTTTGTTTTATGATTACAGGTACTGATGGAAGGACTAAAGAATGTTCGGTCCAGGAAAATAGGAAAAGAAATGATAATAGTGACTGGAAATTTAAATACCAATCCAGAGAACTGCTGAAGTCAGAGAATGAAGAAATTGTCATGGATGAAAATCAGGAAGAGTTTTACTGTTGCAGAGAACAAGAGGGTATGGATGATTGGGTGGTAGCTAGCACAGGAGCTAGAGATAGAGTTAAAGCTAGGATAGCAGTAAGGACTAAGCAAGTAAAATCTCAACAAGTTAAAGCTAGGGCTCAACAATTAAAGGAAAGAGTCAGAGTAAAAGTAGTAGTATAGACTGAGCAAACAAGGTCTCTGAAAATAAGAACTCAGCAAGCAGGAGCAGAAGTAGAAGTTCATAAATCAAGGTAGAGCAGTATCCAACAGTCAGAAGATAAATTAGATCAGGAAATTGAACTGATAAGAAAGTTAATGGTGAAAGTATCTCAGAAGAAGATAGAATCAAGAAAAAAAAGGAGCAGCAGCAGCAAAAGAAAGACAGTCACAGACTGTGAAATCTTAGCAAGTGGAGAAAGACAGAATAAGATAAGGAATCCTGGAGAAGTGCAGAAGAAAAATGTTGCAGTGGATTATCAGTTGCAAAACAAAGTGTGGGATCCAGGAAGGAAATTTTTTAAGAACACATGATCAGGAGATCATGACTAATTTTAACCTTGGGAGTCTGATGCAGGGGCATTAGGCACAATAAATTTCCTTGTATGTAAATAGACATAGGGGGGTCTTATGTTTTTGGTTTCTTATTTAATTACTAAAATTTGAGTGATTTTAATTAAGTATTGAGAGAAATTGTAAATTTTCCCAAATGACTAGAGAACATGAGAGCAGTTGATGAGTTAGGAATGTGATGATTCAGTTTTAGTAAATTAGGGATTAGTCTAAATTTAGGACTTTGAGGAATTTCAAGAGTTTCTTTTGAGTGTTAAGGGAGTTGAACCACTTTGTTATAAATTTTTATAAATAAGCCTCAGAGGCATAAAATAGAGATAGAGCTGGAGATCTGGAGAGACAAAGTAGGAGGTATAGGCCATCGAATTGAAGATCTGGCCAAACAAGAAGTTTTGTAAGTGATTCCACTTGTATATATGTGAAAGAATTCGTTTCATCATTATATGAATATTGGTTGATTAAATTCTGTATGATTGAGCTTTAAGCTTCATAAGCAATTAGTTAACAAAACAATGTGGTGACATTCTGTAATCAGGATAAATAGTACTTCTACCACCTTTGAAAGGGAAATGAAATCTAGTAAGTAAGGGAAGAGCCCTTCATGAATATTTCATGTGTGAAATGAATTGATCACAAACACTGTTATACATAAACCGATGTAGCAAGATCTGGGTTTTATCTGGCTTTTAGGAAAATGAAAACCAGTGATTATAGAATTGTTGAGATTCCTAAATTATATATATTCAATACACATTGAATGTATACCATCATCTATGTAATTAGAATTGGGTTGAGAATCTGGAATTCTATGTGAATGGTATGTGTTAAGACATAAATTGGTTTGGGCGTATTCTAATATCGGATTCATTATTGTATAATTATTCCAAGAAGAAATTGCATGAAGAATTGATGAAATTAAATAGTAGAGTAATGGAATCCAATTCCATGGAATCTCGAATCAAGAGCACTGTGTCAAAGGCATAGATTTTGAATTGAATTGGTGACAGTGTTGCAGTGAAACACCAGCAAAGGCGTAGAACTATGGAAGTAATTGAATTCGTGAATTAGAGGTAGCACAGTAGAACCGATGATTTGAATGCGTAGTTATAATTAAGAGATGGTCGTGGAAGGATTAAAGTTGAAAGCGAAATTAGGGGAACGCGGAACCTTGTCTCGATAGTGGAACCGAGTATTGAATAGTGAAACCAGAGTTCGAAAACGAGCGAGTTCATACGTTCTTACGACTGGTAAGTGGAATTGGCAAAAAAAATGCGATATCATAAATTGAACGATGCGTGGCAATAAGTGGTTTGTAAAAACCACTTTCATCGCGTGATTTCTGAGAGATAACCTCTGTGCACTTTCGTAGCGCAATATCCGTCGGATGAGTGCTTAGTTGGGTTTTGGAGCACAACGAAATTGGGGCCATCAGATCCATTTGACATTTAATTCAAAGTAATATGTTGTGGGCCCAATTGTTATTTTATGTTGGTGTTGGTATTTTCCGTGGATATTTCATATAACATTTATTGATGTTGGGATGCATAAAATAAATATGCATCGGCATTAAACTTACCAAGTCCGAGCTTTTATACTATAATAGGTTGGTGGTTGCTTATTAAACCAAAGTCAAATTTTATGTGGACAAACCATTATATGAGCGCATATTGGAAGGTTTTCAAAGGGTAAGTTCTGAATATGCTCAATAATCATTTACATTGGGATTGCTAGCATATTTGGGCATTGAATTAATTGGAAACCTTAGATATAAGGGTTGATCAGATTTTCGCATATGAAAGCATATTAGATGTGTTGTGAACTATTGTTCTGGCTCATAACAATAGAGTTGAGATAGACGAATTGTAATTTTGGTTGTGGTTTGTAACCATGAATTAAAAGTAAGGTAATCTTCTTGAAGATTAATTTTATAAGCTTCCAAAAAGGTTATTGAAATTTCCCAAGTTTGAAATTGTGTTGGGAAAAAATGGGAGATGAAATTTTATATGCATAGAGAGTTGAAAATGTAGGAAAGAAGGGGTACCCCGCTATCACACTACTAATGAAAAACAGGTATTGTGGGTCTCGGATGTGGGCTTGAAAATCTATGAAGGGTTCTAGTCCAGGGGCAGCCCTGGACTCGCGAGCTTGAGGGGTTTTGGGCTCTGACTTCTTGACTGTGACTTTACCCATGACCATTATAAAGAATGAAAAGCGAAAGGAAACCAGATAGTAAAAGGGGATGGAATACCTGCGTAATAAGGACAATGCTTAGGAAAATAATGCAGGGAGGTTGAAAACGACTTGGCTGCACTGGTACTGGGCGTCCGCACTTTCTCTTATATAGTAACTCGTAAAAATAAAGTATTTTACCACAGTAACTCACGGAACAAGGTTATTCAACTTAAAACAGCCCATAACACGAGATTAGGGTGATGTTAGTAGGGCTGATGTCATAAGGATGCCGACGCTGAGATGTGTGGCATCTGTTCATTTTCTAATCGTTTTTCGATTAGGTGCATACCACGCATCAGGTTAAATGTCGGTACTGGTCGTGTGGTGTCCTAGGACTTACCTTACCTTTGGATCGTAGTGATAGGTGTGCATCGGGATTGGGCCCACTAGGAATGCCAGAGGAGTTCTGTAACAGCTTCAGACCTGCGGTCATTTTCCCTGCATAGTACTTAACTTCGGGTCTCTTTTTCTGCCACGTCATCAGGATTTTGGGGGGGTTCTTCTGCCTTCTCCTTACCATCCTTGACCCCCCAAAAATTATTCACGCATCCCTCTCTTGTGAACATGCGGAACAGGGGCAGGCCCTACCCTGTACCACTGTCTTGCACCTTTACCTTTTTTTTTTGCGTTTCAAAATTTTGCCACAAATCAAGCTTTCTATATATATATATATATATATATATATATATAGTGCCTTATCCCCTTTTCGTATATGGATCACTTTTCATATTTTCTATCTCACACCTTTTAAACTATTCACCTCTTAATGCTGTCGGGTGATCTGCCTTTGTAAGCTTTCTTAGGAATAGAAGGGTGAATGTTATAACAACATTGGCTCCATTTGGGGATGACACATTTGTCTTCAAACATTTCAAGAACTTCGCAGACCATCTATTAGCCCCTTCTGTGTAAAGACGGATCCTCGGCACCTTTCCTTCTTTTTCATGACACTTCAAAACAAGAAAAATTAAAATAAAAGTGACTTAATAATGTACAATATAATACATCAGGCCTTCTAGCCAGAAATCAATACTGGAAGAAGGTTTTTAATAATTTCCCATTCACAGGGGCGTTAAGCAAATCACCCTACAAGTTTTCCAGCTTGAAGGTGTTGTTTCCTCCTTGTTCAAAAATTTTGAATGGACCAAACCATAAAGGATCAAATTTTCCATGCTTTCCTTTTTCAGCCCTCCATATGTCCCATCTTAGTACCAAGTCTCCGACCTGCATCTTTTTATATTTGGCATGTTGATCAAACAGGTCTTTCATTCTCTCCTGATATTCAGTTAATCTCTGATTCACTTGATGTCGAGTCTCCTCCAGCTCTACCAACTGGTTCATCCTCCTGGTAATGTCATTCGGTTCCTCTTGAAAATCTTATGAGCATGTAGGCAGACTAATTATATAGGCGTCTTCTTTCTTGTAGCCATCCGTGTGAAGTTTTCCCATTGACCTCTTCTTTAGTGATCCTATTAACCCATAACGATTCTTGCGCGCCCTCACCAAGGTTTTATTTGAAGATTCTGCTAAACCATTCCCCTGTGGGTAGTATGCGGTAGAGTGCCCCAATACAATATTATATTGTTGACAGAAACTGATGAATTTAGCAGACTTAAAAGCCTGAGCATTGTCTCTGACAATCTTAGTAGGACAATCAAATCTTGAGATGATGTTATCTTCCAGAAATTTTATCACTACAGTGTCTGTTGCATTCCTTGTTGGCACGGCCTCCACCCATTTAGTGAAGTAGACAATGGTTGTTAATATCCATTTATGTTGCCCACTTGATGCAGCATGAATTTCACTAATAAAATCGATTCCCCACTGTTGGAAAGGTTCTTCTATGTGTACTGGGATCATGGGCAAGGGTGCAAAATTCTGCCTTTCAGCAAATTTTTGACATTATTCGCACGCTCTTACATGGGCAAAAACATCTTCGAAGAGCTTGGGCTAGAAAAAGCCTGCTTTAAAAATATTATGTGCAGTGGCTCTCCAGCTATAGTGACCACCACAGATGCCTTCATGAAACTCTGCCATTATTTCTTCCACTTCATTTTCGGTGAGACATAGGAGCAGCATGCCTGATGGTTCTCTCCAGTACAAATAGCCATTTTCTATAATGAATTTCTGAGATTTC
This sequence comes from Pinus albicaulis, assembly GCA_034641835.2. Lineage (NCBI taxonomy): Eukaryota > Viridiplantae > Streptophyta > Pinopsida > Pinales > Pinaceae > Pinus > Pinus albicaulis. The sequence continues at coordinate 559,763,032 of CM076574.1, forward strand.
AGCCTCAGCATTCTATATTTTGTTTTGTCACAGCTTGGGGGACTTCTAAGGGTCAAGAGATATTCTACAATTTCCTTGTACCATGGATTGAGGAGGTACTTCATATGAGTTTTCTGTGTAGCTATTTCTATCCCACACCATTCATCTATTTTTTTAGACTCCTCGTTTACTACCATGGATAAATTTATCCCTAAAGCTTGAAAATTTGATTCTGACAAGATCTTAGCTAATCCTTGTCCCTTGATTATCTTGGTAGGACATATCTCCAACTCATATTCTTGTATATTTGCAATCCATTTGCCTCTTTTCCCCTCACTATCTCCCTGGATCAGGATGTCTTTCACAACTGTTGTGGGTACAAACGCAGTAATGGAGGACTGCAAGACATACATCCGAAACTCCTTGAGGGACTTGACCAGGGCATAAGATTGTTTCTCCAGGATGTTGTATCTTAACTTAGCATCGCAGAGCACCTGACTGAAGAAGGTGATAGGTTGCTCGTACCCCTCCTTGTTCTTTTGTAATAATACTACTGCAATAGTGTGAGGAGATGCAAATGAAAATATCATGAATGGCTTAGACTAATCCAGTCCAGCCAACACTAGAGCTTCTTCAAAGGCGTTTTAAATCCTGTTAAAAGCCTCACATGACTCAGGAGACCACTTTACTTCATTATTATTCTTCAGCATCTCATTTATGTGCCTGACTATCTCTGTATAGTTTGGAATGAACCTTCTTAGGAAATTGATACATCCAAGGAACACTTGAACCTCTTTCTTGTTTTTGGGGAAGGATATACCATTTATAAATTCTACCATTTTCGGGTCAATTTTCACCCCATCCCTTGTCACAATATGCCCCAACATTTTACCTTCTTATAAAGAAAATAATGATTTTTGATGGTTTAGAGAGATTCCATACCTTCGGCACTTCTCAAAGGTTCTGGGCAAATGTTCAATATGTTCTGCATTGTCCTTTGAGAAAATAGTGATGTCGTCTAGGTAGACCACAAAGAATTTATCTTTTTCCCCCACAAAAGAAATATCCATAGCCCTTTGAAATGTAGCCCATACATTGATCAGGCCAAACAGCATTTGAGCATACATAAACGTCCCCCAAGGGGTGGTGAATGTGGTCTTCTTTTGATCCTTCAGAAGCACTGTCACTTGATTGTATCCAGAAAAACCATCCATCATAGACATTTGTGAAGCTCCCACTACCTTCTGCAATATATGGTCCATCTTTGGCAATGGATAATTGTCTTTTAGAGATGATCTGTTTAAGTTCCGAAAGTCGACACACAGTCTTATCTCTCCATTCATTTTTCGAAGTAGGACCAGGTTGGCCACCCATTCTGAATATCTTAATGGTACAATGATCTTGGCCTTTAACAGCTGTGATTTCCTTCTCTATGGAGGGAAGGAGCAAAGGGTTAATTTTTCTTAGCTTTTTTTTATGTGGATTTGCATATCCTTTTAACGGGATCTTATACTGAATGATGTTGATATCGAAAGTATTCAAATATTGATAGGACCATGCAAAAACATCTTTGTATGTCTGAAATAATTTATGATATTTCTCTTTATATTATTCAGGAACCTTTTTAGACAGCTTTACAATCTTTGGATCAGACTCAGTGCCGAGGTTCAGGTCGTCCACCTGATTTTCTTCGACCACCTTACTTGGCTGTAATGGGATGTCATTTTTATCGAACAACCACTCCAAAGGGACCAATCCTCTAGGTATCACATTTCCTTTGAGTTGTAGCACCTTATGACCAGCCATGGTTTCTTGCCATTTGTTTTCAGGAAATTCTTCAGTCTCTTCTTCACCGACGTCTATATCCATATTAGAGAACTCTCCAACAATCTCCATGAATCTTCTCACTTGATCCTCATCTTTAAACACCTGCCAGTGTTTGACATTTTCGGGGATAGAAGGATGGTAGCAGACCTCTATCTCGTATCTTAAAAGAGGATTATGAGGTGGACGAAAGGTACTAATGGCCACGGCAAGATAATCTGCCATTCTGTTCTGATCTCTTCACATGAACTGAATATTAAATGCTAAGAAAAAGTTATCTACTAGGTCCCATACCTCATTTCTATAAGCCCTTATCCATGGATGCTTAGCTTGACACTAATTTCTCACGTGTCTCACCACCAATTCTGAATCTCCCAAGACTTTTAGGCTCTGAATATTCATACTCCTCACTGTTTGTAGACCCAGGAGCAGTGCTTCATATCTAGCTACGTTTTTTGTGGCTTCATATTCCAATTTAAAAGATAATGGGACCAATTGTCCAGTAGGGGAGATAAGGAGCACCCCAACTCCATTTCCTTCTTTCGATTTGGCTCCGTCAAAGTGCAACGTCCAAACTCCACCTTCTTGATTCTATGAGGATTTTTCGGTCTTAATCTGACAAAAAGATGGCTCCTGTAAATAATCTTGGTATTCTTCCAACATCAGACATGAAAACTCACCCTTTTTGCTATATATCAGTGAATTTACAGAGTTATCAGCCTTAGTGATCATCTTTACGAACCTTGTTTCCTGGTATAATCTCCTTTCTCTCCCTCCAAATAAAGGGATGGTAGCATAAGTCAGGTCCACTTTTATCGATCCTCCAATTTTTTTCCCCATGATCTTGACAACAACATCCTGAATCGAGCTAGGATATCTGCCACTACTATGTCCATCACCACGCTCTTGGCTAGGATTTGGGCTAGTTTTACCACCAAATCCTTGATCATCCCCAAATATTTGACTCTTTTGGAATCAAAAGAGTAGAGGTCTTTATATGGGCGAGTGATTTGCAGCCCCAATTTCTCCATCACCGACAAGGGCAAGATATTATGAGATGCTCCAAAATCTAGCATACAATTATTTAATAACAAATCATGGATTACTAATGAAACATAGAAAGGAGGGGTTGAAGCATCTAATTCCTCAACTCGAGGACCGAACACCACCATGGGCCTTTCTTCCTGGAGGTTCAAGCTATCTGGGATTGAGGTTGATTCTTGGGGAAGCATGAAAGAAGAGACCTGAGATTGGTAGACTGGCTGTTTCAGTAATTTAGTCAAGGGGGTCGGGATTTTAACTTTCTCAAGTTCTTTTTGCAGATTAAAGATAGAGGGAGGCTTCTCTATGATGTTTTCTTTGGGCTCTCTACTCTCAACCATAGGTTTCTCCTCTTTTAGTACAGGTTTGGAATTTGGAGTAGGGGCCAACTTAGAAGAGGAAGGAATAGGATCATTAGAATGTAAAGGCTCGGTTATAGGTCTCTTACCTTTATCTCTGACCTTCTACACCGTTGTCTCCTTCTATACATTTGTTTCTTTTTAAGGCATCTCTTCTTCTTCTTCTTGTGTACAGGTTTTTTTTCTAGAAGACTTGAGATCATATTTTCTATGAAATTGTGCTTGCATGAAGTCTACGAACTTCTTGCATTAATCATCAATCTTTGGATCCTCAGTGGCTCTAGCTTTTTCTTCTTCTTCTTACAATGGAATCCCCACTCCGTCACCTTTTTCAAAGAAGACTCAACTTTGTCACTATTTGAATAAGCAAGATATTGATCATCTTTCCCATCTAGAATGTCTTCGATAGGGCCATCCATTTTTCCTTCCAAATACAGCGGGGGCCGTACATGGTCTTGCTGCTCCGTCCGATCTCTTTGTAGTATTTGTAGAGGTGGATTTCTGTAGTACGGGTTATAACCCCTATTTGGAGCATTTTGGAATGACTTGTAGGATGAGTTCTTAGCCTCAAGTTCAAGCTTCACTAGCTTGCTTGAAAGGTTCTTGATCATTCTATTCATCTCCTCGATTTTATTTTCAGCTACCTCTCTGTCTTGACCGGATGTGGATACCTCTTCTTTTCCTCTTCGTCTAGTATTGTGATATTCCCTCCCCTTTGATTTACCTATAGAGGAAAATTAGCCTCCACCTCCAGTGCATCGGTCTGGGCCTCATCCAGGGTAGCATACTTCCTTTCTCTTAAAGAGAATCCGAATTCTGAATCAAATTCCGCTACAAATACCACTTTAGCAACAGTCTGGTGAGGTTTCATTTCAACTGGGAGGATTCTGTATAGTTTTTTGAACCTTTTAATGAATTCAGGCACACCCTCATTATGTATTTTCCTGAGTGCATTGAACTCTGTAAGATAGTATCCATGGTCTTTCTTTTCTCCCCATTTTCTGATAAAGGAATTTTCCATCTCCTCCCAGTTAGTAATGGAGTTGTATCCCAAAATTTTAAACCATTTTTTGGCCTCTCCATCTAAGGACTAGACAAACAATCTCAACACTACATCCAGATGTTCAACATTGAAGTTTTCTGCAAAGGCGCAGAAAACTTCCAGGTGTTTCTGAGCTTCAATATCATTTTCCCCATTGGAGCGAGGCAGGATTTTCAAATAATCTTGAGGCATGTCGTTTAAGACCTGAGGCAATGCCAAGGGATCATATTTGTTTAACAGGAAGCCCAGAACAACCATCGGAGGTTGTGGGGGTGGAGGGAGAATCTGATGAGCAAGAGGAGGTGGTGGAATAGAAGTATGTATGAAAATTGGTATATATTGAACGGAGGCTTGAGGGGCTAATGGAAATGTTGGAATTTTAACAGCAGAAACTTTTGTGACTTCTTTAACTTCTTCAACTTCAGGAGTTGGATGGAGAAAGAAGCTGGTGGTATCTACAGATTTGGCTTCATATTTAGCTTGAATTTTTTCTAGAGAGGGGTTATCTGAAGAATAATAAAGGGTTCTCACTGTGGAATCAGGACCTTGATCTTGAGCTAGTTGGGAGGAGGATGGAGAGTCTTGCAAAGAAAATCTAGGAATATCTGTGTGGGCTGACTATCTTTCTCTCTAACCTCTCTTGTGTAAAATCTTTTCTAGGTTAGACACTGAAGGTTTTCTCAACTGGGATGTATCTGACCTTAGATGTGTCTTTCGGGAATCCAGGACTACAAATAGATTTATCTTTTGAATGATAGTAGAGTCGCCAAGGTGAGGAATATACAACTCTCAACCCTTCCTTCTCACCTATTCCGAAGGGTGAATGAAAAGTTTGTCGAGGCCCAGGGATTTAGCTTTTCTCAATTTTTTTTCCCTGGCAACAGCGCTAGAAATATGTTGTCACTCCTAGAGACAGTCTTGAGTTGTATAGAGACCAATGCCTAGGACATCTTAATTGCAAGGATTATATCATTCAAATGATAGGAGTTGACATGACAAGGCCCTCATGCTATAATCACTTGGACGAATGGTTTGATGAAAATGGAACCAAGACCCCAAAGTAAAACACAACAACCATGAGACTATAGCAAAAAAGTACAAACTTAAATATATAAATGTATCCGATAGCTCTAAGACAGAACGTTGTAGAGGGGGCTGAATTCTGAAATGAATCACAGATATCAATTAAAGGTAGGTGATGACTGTGTAAGAAAATGCAGTGAATATTAACTGTAACAGTGGCTTTTCTAGAGGAAAAATCCACATATACTGGGCCTATGCAATGATAAGAATCCATATATGAAAAAAAATTTAAAGACAAAGATCCATTATAGCTAACATCAGAGGAACGATGGAAGAGGTGAAGAGTGAAACAGAATATCCTGCCTGAGCCATATTTAAAGTACTAGACATGAGTAAATATGAGTATCTATAATGATAAATCCATATTTAAACATATGAGCAATTGCATTCCAAAACATAGATATGAGAAATATGGCGATAGGTGAAATGAACATTTGTATTACAAAAAAAAAGGAAGAGCTACAAACTGTGGATCATTCTGATCAGAATCCCCCATATCAACAAAACTCCTTATCATTGAATCCCAATGGGATCTTCAACATTAATATCAAAACTTAGACAAAATACATACAGAGTCCTTTCTAGTGAGTTCTTTGAAAAATCTGGAACCCTATATATGTCCCTCCTTACTGCTTTGATAGCCTTTTCAATGAACATACGCGGAAAGATATTTTGGGAAAATATCTTTTCCACATGTTAGTATGCAGTTTCAAGTCCTGATCAAAACATCAAAATTTATGATGAGGTAGAAACACTTCTCATCATTTTACAATCCAAGCTAATGGCCGTTTCTAAAGAAAACATCAAAACTGTCTAACAGAAAGCAAAATTTGAATACTAGAATATGAATCTCACTCGAATATTGAAAGTAAAAAGTAAAAATAAAACAAGAGGCCACATGGGCCCAATCATGAGTTGACAACTTTTAGTGGTGGGAAAGAGTCGAGGCAGTGGCTGAAACATGAGGTACTATGGTTGCAAAAGAGCTGGCTAACGAACTCGCATGAATTGTACATCTCTGCCAAGTGTCGGCTGCAAGCTCAGGTATTGCGGTGAAAGATTCAGCCCGAATGTAAACTTCAGTCATTTCAGCATAGCTCGCCTGAGTGGGTATCCTGTATTTTACCTGATGAATAATCGAGAGCTCTTTGTTGAGTACTGAAACTATATTTTAAGCCTTAAGTCGGGTGGAATTCTCGAAAGGTATGTTAGTTCGATTCATTTCTTCTGTCAGCTGGAATTCATATATTATTAATGGCTGTAGAACTGCATTTAAAGGCTCCCAGCATGATGGGAGGCCGGCGAGTGTTAGCTCTATCCAATCTATTTCGAATTGTTCCAAATTGGCCACCACCTTTTCCAAACCGCTCAATGTGAAGCTACATGTAGATTCCTTTTCTATCACTTTCTGACATTCTGACGCTTCCTTGAACCTGCTCTTGATTCCTCGCTTAACCAAATCTTCTGAACTTAAATCATTTAAGAGATAAATATACCTTTTAGAATTTTCGACCCTACTTGAGGCATCAATACTCCCTTCGTGAAGTGTTCTTCTGAATAGGCACACTGCGGCCCTCTTTTCTTCAATGATAGTTAAGAAAACCCAAATTTTCTTCACTTACATAATAATATCGGTCCAAATCAAGCGTCGAGCATCTAGAAGGGTAATATTTCCCTTTATCCAGTTCGTGAGATCTTGAATAGTCTTCTATTGTTGTGCCTTCTCCTGTTTTCCTTCTTCTATCTCCTTCTGCAGAGTAGTAAACTTCTTGGAATTTTTCTTGAGGAGGGCCTCGAGCTCACTAATATTCTCCCGTGCCATTAAGACTTGCTTCTCCACTACTTGAAGTTCATCCAGTGTCGTGGTCAACTACTCCGAGAGTGAGCTAATCCCTTCAGGAGGTGGTGTAGAGCATACATGTATATCCCAAGTTCTCTGCAGCTCATCCATCTTTACCTGGAGGGTGGTCATTTCACCAGAAATTCTAGTCTTTTCTTCCCTTTCCTTGGAAAGGGAGTCTTCTAGGTTGTCCTTATCCTTTTCCACCTGGGCTAATTCAACATTTTGTATGTGCTGGGAGCCAGGTACATTCACCTTATGCTTCAGGGCTGCAATCTACTTTTACAACTCTGAGATGAGATGACCTTGAGGGTCTACTTTACCCCTCTCCTTTCCTTTCACCACTTCTTGTAGACTACGTAAATCGTTTGAGAGTGCACAGGAGTTGATTTTCTCCATTCTAAGGTTATTGAGCACTTGGTTATGCTTGGTTTGTAACTTCCTCAGAATGAAGGAGAGCTTCACCACCTCGTCCTTTAGAATATCACCAAAACATTGGAACAGATTACACTTGTCAATTGGTGATACTTGCGACATGGTTACTGCTATTTCCAGAGCTCTATAGCTGGTGGTGCCAGCCTCTGGGTCTAATATCGCTTCAGTCATGGCCATTATCAATTTTTATTTGTCCAAATCGATTGCAATTGAGAATCTAGTCTGATACTTGTCAACATATCCCTCTAATTCAGACAAGTGCTTTTCCCTGACCGCTCTATTCCTCACATTCCTTTCACTTTCCCCTCTAAAGCTGGTAGCAATGATGGCTTGTGAAACTTCAAAGAATTCAGAGGATGATGTGCCATCACATATTACCACAAAACCTACTTTTCCCTTGTCTGGTTGACCATAAAGTGTTTCTTTTTGTAGTAATTTCTCTTCTCCGATACTTTCTTCTTCATTGGTTCTGGTTCTTTGCCTTTTAGAATGCAGGGAACCTTCTCCTGAAGTGCCGACCTCTTCCACCTGTTTCTGACCTGCTTCTTTTCTTGAAGCAATATCCCCCTTTTCCCCTGTCGCAGATGAATCGATCTCCATCTGTGAAAGCAAAGGCCAGGTTTCAAGATTAGCTCGCCACTCGATGAATGGTCTAGTTTCATGAGCATAAGGAGTTGATTTAATCTTCTTCCTTTTGTTTGAGATGATGCCTTTCGAATCATAGGGCCAAGCTTTCCCTTGCCTTAAATCCATGCCCTTGAGCAGGTCTTCCACTATGGGGAGGGCATGCCTTGAGTTAACAATGAAGGGGCTGATGGTTGTAGGAAGCTTGAGAATGAACCCCTTTTTCACAGGGAAGAAGTGGAGTTTCTCAGCCTTCAAGGTCTACTGGAGGTATTCCAGGGCATAAATACGCAGGGCAGGAAAAACTGGCAATCTGTAGGAGGAAACTTCCGCACCATAAACCCTGATTTCAGTGTAGTCATCAAATAGATACCAGTCTCCCATGCTTTCAGCCTCACTGTACTGCAGCCATTTCTTCTGCTCAGGAAAGATCCCAGGTGGAGGATTATCATGGATAATGGTATAATCTAGGGGCATATAATCGTTCAAGAAACTTGAGTAGACCACCCCATTTGCCAACTGATGTGTTGTGGGATTCTAGTCAAAAATAGGTCTTGGCTGAGAATTTATCCTATAGACTTTTTCTAGACCCAAACCCTCAAACTTATTAGCATGTTGGAAGAGGAAAAGATAGAATACCATAGAACAGAAACGAAAACAACCGGTATTTGAGAGGTCCTGAAATTGAGTTTGGATGGTAGAGGCCAAGAAACCAGGGATGTCCAATACAACACTGGGCTGCGACATTAACAATAAAAGGGCTATGCATTCTTTCGAGACTTTCTTGACCCCTTCTATACTTAGTAGTCCTGCAATAAGAGTGAGGGTGGGCTAAAGGTCCTCCTTGAATGTACTCAAGGGCACTGAATCTGTAGATGGGAAGGCTATGAGGTGAAATTCAGAAATAGCAGTGATGAAATCGCTCTGTTGCCTCCATGGTAACTTAGAAAACTGACAAGATAGCGTCATTTCATTGAAACTGACGTAAATCGAACTGGTAGGGTAACAGAGAGATTTTCTGATGATTTAGGGGGATATACTGAATATTTTGTTTCCCTAAGAGGATAGGAACATGTCCCGGTGTTTAGCGTAAGCATATCTGAGCCAACAAATGAATTCGACCACTGGGTATATAGGGGGAGTAATCTGGTGATACAGTCCAGACAAAACGACTCGAAACCTATCCCTATTTTCCACATGCTTCCTGAACAGCTCAAGCTTGACACTACTAATGCAAAATGGGTATTGTGGGTCTCGGATGTGGGCTTGCAAATATGTGAAGGGTTCTAGTCCAGGGGCAGCCCTGGACTCGCGAGCTTGAGGGGTTTCGGGCTCTAACTTCTTGAATGTGACTTTACCCATGACCATTATAAAGAATGAAAATCGAAAGGAAACCAAATAGTAAAAAGGGATGGAATACCTGCGTAATAAGGACAATGCTTAGGAAAAAAATGGAGGGAGGTTGAAAATGACTTGGCGGCATTGGTACTGGGCGTCCGCACTTTCGCTTATACGGTAACCCATAAAAAGAAATTATTTTACCACAGTAACTCATGGAACAAGGTTATTCAACTTAAAACAACCCAGAACACAAGATTAGGGTGATGCTAGTAGGGCTGATGTCATAAGGACGCCGACACTAAGACGCATGGCATATGTTCGTTTGCTAATCGGCTTTCAGTTAGGTGCATACCATGCGTCGGGTTAAATTTTGGTACTTACCAGGTGTCCTAGGACTTACCTTACCTTTGGATCATAGTGACAGGTGTGCATTGGGATCGGGCCCACTAGGAACGCCAGAGGAGTTCTGTAACATCTTCAGACCTGCAGTCGTTTTCCCCGCATAGTACTTAACTTCGAGTATCTTTTTCTGCCACGTCATCAAGATTCCGCAAGGGGGGGGGGCTTCTGCCTTCTCCTTACCATCCTTGACCACCCCGAAATTATTCATGCATCCCTCTCTTGTGAACATGCGAAACACGGGCGGGCCACACCCCGTACCACTATCTTGCACCTTTACCTGTTTTTGTTTCATTTCAGAATTTTTCCGCAAATCTTGCTTTATATATATATATAGTGCCTTATCCCATTTTCATATATGGATCACTTTTCATATTTTTTGTCTCACACCTTTTAAACTATTCACCTCTTAATGCTGTCAGGTGATCCACCTTTGTAAGCTTTCTTAGGAATAGGTGGGTGAATGGTATAACAATAGTATCCATTTATACATTCCAAAATGAAATATATATATATATATAAAGCTTTGAGAGTGATTAAATATCTTGAGATGCAAATTTTGCACCCTAAAAGAGGTGTACATATCAAGATATTTGATCCATATCCCTATCATCTCTTGGTAGATGGGTGGTTAAGAGCTTAAGATGGATCTATACAAATGTGACATTTAATACAAAAAAACATTCTAATGTGTAATATATATATATATATATATATATATATATATATATATATAAAGAGAGAGAGAGAGAGAGACCATTGTTCACATAGAGGGGTCAATTCCTTTGAAGTGCAAACTTTTCCTCAAGTTTTGCACTTTAAAATAGGTTTGCAACTTAAGAGATTTGATCTCTCTTAGATTTTCATAAATCTAGGGTTAAGATGGATCTATGGTAGTATAATGAAATTATTATTAATATTTATTTATGAATTGCACATTAATTATATTTTGATTATAAATGTTTACCTATTTTATAATATGGAATACTAGCACAGAACCATCTTAAATCTAGATCTACCAAGGGTGGAGAGGGATCAAATCTCTTTTCTCTCTAAAAATAGATTTTCACCTTAAGATATATGATCCCTCTCAAGACATCGTAGATCTAAAGTGGTTTAATTATTAATTATAATAATTATTTTATTTTTATTTTTATGTAATTTTACAAATCAAAATATTTTAACTAATAATTATAATTATTAAATTATTTTTACGTAATTTGAACAAGTCAAATTTTTACACTACATGACATTACGACACCTCTTTCATATTGAGGCCTCTCAATGTAATTGTACAAATATTTTTTTAAATTAAAAAAACAAATTTACCATTGTATGAGTGTAAAATCGATATAAATACTTGAATTTTACTATTATGCTTAATATAAAATAGGAAAAAATAAATTAAATTAAAAATCCGAAAACGTTATAAGTAGAATATCTTGTTTTGTGGAAAGGAATGGAATTGGCAGGCTCCAAGGGAATTCATAATTTCATGTTCTTGGATGATTCAATGATTTTGATTGAGCACGTGAATAAAGTAAAAGATAACGTTGATTGTTATTCATCACATGAATAAAGTAAAAGATAATGTTTAACAGATCTCAGCTATGCATCGAATTCAGTTACGATTGGATACATTTGAATTGATTGAACGCTTCCATGTAAAGAGAAAGCTAAACAGTAGCAGACTCTTTGGCCAACCAAGGAGATTTATTCGAACAATGTGTGTTAAATATTAATAAAGGGTATTTTTTTTAAAATACAATACCATGAGGAATAGATTTAGAAATTTTATGCCTCAAACATTTTCTGGAATTAAATTTGGGATAAAGGGACGGGTCTCATCAAACTTGGTAGTTAATATTATCTCAAATAATTATTAATTTCCATAATTCCCTCGACTCTGTGACTTCCATTATCTGACATGGAGACATGAGTTTGTGCGGCCATCTGGGTAGTATTTTTCATGCTTCATTAGCTAAATGAAATACGGAGAGGCAAATTAGTGGTTAATAAATTTGTTAGAATGTTGGAGTCTTTTTTTCCTACATTCAAGATGTAGTTTGAATGTGTGATAACCTTTCCCTTATTGGATTTTTCGTTAGATTGTTATATTTCCATTATGACTTCCAATTTCCTTGATCATTTGGTGTTTGTGGATCGAAGTGGGATTAATAGTGAAGAAAGAGGTTTTAAATTAAGGAGAAATACATAAATGGTATATAGGATGTTTGAGCGACTTTGAATGCATAGAGTCAATTGTTAGAGCCATAACTTTCCAAGTTTTTTAGCATGTTTCGTGTAGGTTCAAGTTCATGGAGCACAATTCGAGAGCTGAAGAGGGGCTCAGTATTTCGTTAGTAAAAAAGGCAGGTGCTCTGGAATTCTTCATCACTTTAGTCTCAAAGAATGTTTAAATGATATTATTCGAAGAAAAATCTCATTTCAAGCTTCTAAACCATAAAATTAGAATATTGGAGGTTAAGCTAGACAAATTACAACTAATGATTGAAATGTTGATTTTTTGTGTGGATAATTTGTCTCACACAGAGGACATTAATGTTGATGCATTAGAGAAAATTTCAGACTAAAAGTGTCCTCCTAAGGAAAAATATAAAATAATAGGAAAATAATAAAATAAGAGATGAATTTTGGAGAGAAAGAAGGAAAACTATTTTTTTTAATTGTATTTTTGGCTTACCTCCTTATATATTTACTCAAATTTCAAGGGTATACACCCTTTGGATGTTGAATTAAATTCCACATCCAACTTTTACCCATTATGCATACTTTTGAGAAGACCCACATTGATAAAAATTGCAGATATTTTAAAAATGTGAGTTGAAATTTTTTTTAATGTATCTACAATTTTTAACAATGTGGGTCTTCTTAGAAATATGCATAATGTGTACCCATTGGATGTGGAACTTAATTCTGCATCCAATGAGTGTCTACACTAGAAATTTGAGTAAACCTATAAAGAGATAAGCCAAAAATAAAATTAAAAAAGTAGTTTTTAAATTTTCCCTCAAAAATATTTACATGTACCTCTTTTTAAATTTAAAGGATTTTGATTGGTTTAAATATTATGTACGTAAAAATTTCATGAGGAATTTTAAGCTAAAATTTCCTTTAAAGAGACTCATAATGGAGCAATTGAGGATATCTTACTGCAACATGGGAATTCCACGCGGCATGAGGAGTGTGGTTTTGGCTCCACCATTGGCGAAGACTACCATCCTTCTTTGAAATTTAAGAAAGTTTAGGCCTCTCTTGTCATGGAGGATATGTAGTGGTTTAGTTATATGTTAATATTTTTTTGATATGTTATGCAAATATATAATCTATGTAGGTGTATTTTAGATATTTATGAAGAAAATCAGTTCAAAACAACTCTCTATAGTGAAGGTGTAAATTGTGTCAATCTTTCTTGGAGTTTATGGATATTAGGTGAATAAATTTTGGTTTATGATGTACAAGGTACTGGATTTCAAACCATATTTCTTTAATGAAATATATAATTGTTTCTTAAAAAAAAACAAAAACCAAAACTTAATTCGAAAGATAAAATTTCAAATAAAAAAAATAAAATAACTATAATTAATCGAAAAAGTTCTTTCAATTATTTTTTGAACCAAGAGGAAATCTGCACTCTATAGATCAGTATATGGGAAATGTCATATAAATTTAGATTTAAAGATAATAAAATAATACATACATCAACAAATTTAAAAAAGTAGTATGGAATTCCACCTATAAAGTAATTGAAGGTAACAAAAAAAACACTTTTTAATATTAAAGAGATGTGTAATTCGTTCACTACTTAATATGGAGTTGATAAATGCCATATAAAAATAATATATTTCATAGTACATGATATGTAATTCATTTTATATTTAGTTGGCATGTAACATTTAAAATAATTAAAAATATAGAGAGTTCTATGGATATATGTTTTCTACATCCAAATGTGTTTGTAACATATATTAACATTTTAATATATAAAATGTGAATTATATATATAAACAAAAAGAAAAAATAGTTATATAGAGAGAGAGAATTAGTATTCGTTAATAGGTTTTTTTAATAAGAGATTTACAATTCATTATTTATATATATATAATAAAATGAATTATATTTAGAGAATGGGTCTTATATGTTTATTTTAAAAAATGATTGGGACATGTATTAACATTTTATATATTAAAATGTAAATTTTTAATATAGAGTGGATATGTAATATTTTAAAAAATATTTATAATATATAGACAGAGTTCTATAGATATAGGTTTTCTACTTCGAAATATAATTGGGTCATGTATTAACATTTTGATGTGTAGAATATAAATCATAAATAAAATATTTAAATGTCAATTATGTACATAATATATAAAATAAAATGAAATTATATATATAGATTTATATGTAGATTTGATCATTCTCATTACTTGGTGCTTGGTTGAACCCAAGTCAAAATGGTTCTATAATGGTTTTAACTTAAAATTTGTAATGTATTAAAAAATTTTATAACAACATTATATGCATTAATGCATATAATAATGCATATAATATAAGTACAATATATTTATTATATATATGATAAAATAATAAAATAATTTTATTTTTTAAAGAGTAGTATAATATTAATAGTATAAATGTATTATTTTATAATAATATTAATAAATAAATAAATAATTTAAAATTGATAATTATTTATATTAACTTGTTTTTTTTAAATTATTTTTCTTATGTTTTTAAACAAATGGATTATTTTTTTAACATTTTTTTTATTTTAGTTATCTCGTGAGAAAGAAAAATCCTTATATAATTAATCATATTTAATTTAATTATTTATTATGTATTTTTAATCTATTTGATAGAAACTAAACTAGTATACAAAATTGGTTGAAAATTTGATAAATATTTTAGAAATAAAAAATTGATTTCAATAAAAAAAAAAAAAGAGTATTACGTACATAAAATAAATGAAATATATTAATAATTACTAGTGTAGTTATATAACTTAAATAGTTATATAACAAAATTTTTAATCATGAGGTTGATTTCCACTTTACCATACAAATTCTTAATTTTAAATCAATTTTGTTACAATATTGCAGCTTACTAATACCACACGGTCAAAAGGCCTTAAGCATAACCACTTTCAAGATAAATTTGAACCTTTGATTTGGGAATACTATGAATATTCTAAAATATTTTCTATAGGTTAAATCCATACCATCCATCTAATAATAATTAATAATTACATTAAAATTATGAATGTACTATATTTATTAGTGTAATTAGGTGGATGGTAGTGATTTAGTTGGAAAAGAACATTTTAGAATATTCTTAATAATATTCACGAAAACAAAGTTCAAAATTATCTTAAAAGTAGTCCCTCAAGTATATATAGATATAAAGGGAATCAAAACCTCTGCTAGCGGCGATTTGACTAAGTCTACTAAGGCATACATACTCTACTGCCTTTCATTTTGAACCTATGACCTCTTAAAAGGAAACACATGCTCTTAACCATTAGGCCCACTCAAGTTGTATCCTACTACTACCACTATACCCTAGATATACCATGTCACCCAAACACAAAACCCATTTTACCATTTTTAATATATTTAATCAAATTTAAATTTAAATTTAAAAAATTTTATAAGAAGTTTAGCCTCCCATTCCAAACTTTAATCGATTTCCTTTTTCTATATAATCAATATATTTTCATATTTTCATTATGGTACAAATTATTTGAAAAGAACTAATATTTAAAATAATTATGATACATCTTTGAAGTATGCAACTATCTTGAATTTTTTCTTTCATCTGCAAAAATCAATTTGAAATGTTTTTTTTCTTATATTGGTTAATTTATATATATAATCTAAAAGGTTTTTTTCATTCTATTGATATTAGTCATATTTTAAAAAAAAACTTACTTGTACATATTATTTTTCATGTAGAAATTATTTTCAAAAATTGAGAAAATAAATCATAGTGAGATTGGAATCTACAATTCTACCCACCCAAGTTACATCATAATTAAAAATATATATATATTAAAATAATAAATAAATAAAAATTATAAATTTGTATTTAAAAAAATATCTATAATAATAATCTAATTTATTATTATATTTGTAACCAAACTTTTTATTTATAAATTAAAATAACTTAAAAATTCCAAAAACAAATACATGAAAAGTATCTCTTTATAAAAATGCATAGAGTAAAAGATGTTATCTATTTATTTTAAAAAATTTAAAATAATAATATGATTTATGGATTTCTCTCCATTAAAAAAAAAGGAAAAATGCGCGTATATTAACTTATCATAGAAGTACTGGATAATAATTCAATGTTCAATAAACTTAAGTTTGAAATAAGATGAGAGTTCGGTTTCAACTAAACAAGGACGATAAAAAAGTTCAAGGCTTGGCAAATGTAAACATATCTTTTGATATTTTCAGTTAGGAAGGATCAGATGGAAAACGAAAAAAATGGAATAATCTGCCCCAAATTGGTGAATAACAAAAGGCTCCTGAATCCATTCCTTTCTCATAAGTATCCCGAATCTCTATGATAACAAAAGGCTACATTAAAAATGTTGCAAAATTATGAACTTAAAATACACCTCATCAACTTCCTATCAAGATGTTTCTGAGATTTCATTTGATCTAGTTGTCTTCCATTCCTTTCTCATAAGTATCCCCAATCTCTACGTTAGTAGCGGGTTATTTCCAATTCTATAAACACATCTTCTTATTACTATTACTATTTTACTTTTCTCTCAATAATTATTAAGGTATTTGATTCATGTACATAAACCTTTTAGAGGGAATCTTTGATGAACAAGCTAATGTTCCAAAAACGCAATGAACGAGTCCATGCGACATTGAGAATCATCCAATTTAAGATTATTAGGGATTTCATGCCTAGATCTTAGGAAGGAACTAAAGATTTC
Organism: Pinus albicaulis; assembly: GCA_034641835.2. Lineage (NCBI taxonomy): Eukaryota > Viridiplantae > Streptophyta > Pinopsida > Pinales > Pinaceae > Pinus > Pinus albicaulis. The sequence goes on from CM076574.1 coordinate 559,779,975, forward strand.
AAACCAATACAATTTTTCATTGGTGGAATGTTTCGGTGATTTTTTTACATCATTAAGGAAATTATCGTAGAGGCTTGAGAACCTTTTACTTTATAGGTTAATTACTTAATTATTAAATAAAATCATGATTGTTTTAGGAAATACCTAAGGAGCTCTTATGAACTTCTTATGAAATCCTTATTGATTTTCAAAAACATTTAGATAAACATCCATCATCAATCTCTTTCATGTGCTAAGCAAGTTATAATATGAAGTTGATTCTTATATATAAAGCCGAAAGGGTCCTCAATTTCCTTGTGTGATGATGACAGTGATGATGAGGATGTATGTCTACTAAGTGTGATATGGTATATCAAACATTAAGAAGGAAAAAGATTACTCATAATTTTTTATGATTTTATTTCTGTACATGAAAATCATTAAGAGAAATGCTTCATGATCACCATGGTTTTCACTACAAGAAAAAAGGTCATTGCCAAGGGTCATGCCTATGACGGACCTTTAAGGTTCGTCACCAATGTTGCATATGGTGATGGTACTTAAAAAAAGTGTTGTTGTAAGTGCATATAGTGATGGTCCTTTAAGGTTTCTCACCAAAGCCATTTTCAATGACACTTTTGGCGAGGGTTGATAAAGGCTCATCAATAATTCTCTCTTTTATGGAACTTTTAGTGACGATGTTTTATTGGCCATTACAACACTCCTTTTTGTTACTTTTGGCAATGGTCAAAATATATTCATCATCATTAATCATTCCAATGAGCTTTTGATGATGCTATGTGACTGTTGCTATATTTTTTGTCAAAATATAACAATTTAGGACCATTTTTATGGATTCTTTTTAATTATATGTCCAAGGCCATGGTGGTTAAAGTCAATCAATTTGTTAAGAAGCAATTAGTGTGTATCATTTCCCTCAAGTACTGAGAATATAGTTTTCCTATGAGTCAACACATGATTCATCTCTGTTAGGTTTATTATTTAGCAAATTCCCTTTAGATGAAGTTCCACAAGTCTATGTAGGAACCATATTATTTAATACATAATCAAGCTTGGACAATTCTATTAATGAGAGATACCTAGCACTTCTCAACACTCCTGGCACACATTGACATGCTTTGGCACACACTAACATTCCTTAGCAGCTCACATATCTTGGAACATATTTGTACCTAGAACATCTTTTCATGACTAGGATGCCCAAGTACATGTCATAATTTCCTAGCACAACATAGCACTCCCCTAGCATGTGTTGACATGCCCTGTAGTCCCTAGAATTCCATAGATAACCTTGGCATGCATTGATATACATTTGAACTTGGCACACATTAGCACTTGGAATGTATTAGAACCTATTGTTAGTGTGCCTAGCATGCCTCTTTTGAAAAAGGTAATGCCTTGACTTATTAACCCTCATATGTGTTCATTTCCTTACATTTTAGCTTGGTTCTCCCTTTCTTTCCTTGACACTTCTTGACGCATGTTGGAACACCATGGCACCCTACACATCCTAGCATACCTTAGCACCTGGCATGTCTTGGCATGCCTTGGCACTATTTGGCATATGTTAGCACACCCTTCAACTCCCTAGCACACTTTCATACTTCTTGACATGCCTTGGTATTTCCTAGCACACCTTGTCACTCCCTCCTTGGTAATCCTATCACTCGTTGACATGCCTTGGAAAACCCTCATATTCATTCATTTTCGTTCATTTTTAATAATTCTTTGTTGTGTTTCTCTAGTACTCCCTAACACTCCTTGGTATGTAGTTTCACTTTTTGGCACACCTTAGCACTCTTTGACATGCCCTGCCACCCCATAGCATGCATAACACTCCTTGACACACATTGGCACTTGGAAAGTCTTAGCATGCCTGGCATTCTTTCATATGCCTTGGTATGCTTTGGGATGTGTTGAGATTCTTTGACATGCTTTAAGATTAAAGTTATTTGAGATCCATTATTGGAAAGTATGAGAGAAGTAACAGAGGAATATTTGGCACTAAGAATGCACTAACACTTGGAACTTGGAAAATATTTCCACCTATAGTACTACAAAAAATGCCTTTAGGGGTTCTTTGGCTTGCAGCAGTCTTGCCAAAACCACCTCTAAAAGTGTTTTTAGGGATTTAGGGGTGGTTTTTGAAAACCCCACCGAAATTCAAGGAATTTTGAACTTTTTGAGGAGGTTTTCTAGCAACCACCTCTAAAAGTGTTTTCTCATGAATTTTGGAGAAGTTTTTTAATTTTTTTCCCCTATATATATTTTTCTTGGTGGTTTTTTGAAAACTTTCCCAGAAAATCGTGAAAAAATGAACTTTGGGGGAGGTTTCTAACAATCACCTTTAAAAGCGTTTTGTCATGACCTTTTTTTCCTGGGTTAGGGGGGACGAGGGGGGTTTAAATGAATTCCCTTAAATATATTTTTCAATGCATTTTTTAAACCCCACCCTCCTTGAAGTTCATGAAAATTGAACTTTTTTGTGGTGCGGGTTTCTAACTACTAAAAGTATTTTCTCATGAAAAAAAAATGGGGAGGGGGTGAGGGGTGGAGGGGGGAGGTGGGCAGGGAGGGCGGGGAGAGGGGGGGGTTGTGTTAAATGACTGCCCCAAAATACTTTTTTGAAGGTGGTTTTTTGACAAACCCCCTAAAATTTATAATAATTTAACTGTTAGAGGAATTTTTTGAAAAAATTCCCAAAAAAAGTCATGAAAATTGAACATTTGTCGGTGGGAATTTAACAACCACCTATAAAATTTCAATTCTCATGAATTTGGTAGGGGATGTTCAAAAATACCCCCAAATTTTCATTTTTTGTGACTTTTAAAGGGGTTTTGGTTGATAACCCCATTTAAACGTCACAAGAATGTAACTATTGGAGGTAGTTTTAAACAACCTACCCCTCCCCCAAAAAACAATTCATTATATTTAAAATTTTAGAGGTGGTTGTTAAATTGCCACCTGTAAATTTTCAATTCTCATAAATTTTGGGGGAGGGGTATCCTATCCTTTTGTGTATTGAATGGGGGCCCTAGGGAAAATTTCAAGGATGGAAAATTATTTTGAAGTTTAAAAAATTGGCAAATCTCACTAGTCCCTAATATGCAAACTATAAAAAATTTACTAATGTATTTGTAAAATAATTCAAATTATAATGATATTATATATACTGCATATATAATGTTGGCGAATTTTAGTTTAAAATAATTTTATATTTTAAAATTTGGGTGAATCATTTTTATAAAAAAATGGAAATTAGCGAATCTATTTTTTGGAAAAACCATGGAAAATTAGCCCACCTGCGAATATCAACCCCTAAAATTTTCCATGAATTATGGGGCAAAGGTGTATAAGGGTAGCATGTATGGATATAAGTGATAGGTTTGAGCATGGTTTACTGTGATCTATAATCTTAGCATTAGAGAATGATAAAGGGGCCTAAGGATTTCATGGTAGATGGGCTAATGGGCCTAAAGGGGAGGAAATGAGAGAAATTTATAGAGTAATCCCCAATAGTTTTCATAAGGAGATTAGGGACCCCATTATCACAACCCATAAGCCCTTAACCCATAACCACTAAACTCTCACTCTTTTTAATCCCAAAACCACAATCCCTTAAGCCCTACACTCATAGCTCATAACCAATTAACCCCTTGATCCCTTAGAATATAAGGCACTAACACCTTAACCCCTAACTTAGATTCTTTTAACCACCATTTAAATTCATGACAATATAACTTTTGGAGGCATTTTTGGACACCCCCCCCCAAAAAAAAGTTCAATAGAATCAAGCTTTTAGAATATATTGTTAAATGACCACCTCCAAATGTTCAATTCTCATGAATTTATTTTGGGGGGGTATATTTTTGTGTATTGAATGGTGTAAGGGGACATATGTGTAGCATGGTTTCTTAGAAGTTATAGGTTCAAGCATGGTTTACTGAGATATATAATCCTATCATTAAAGAGTGAGAAGGGGCTAGGGGGCCTAGAGGGAAGGAAACAAGAGAAATTGATAGGGTAACCCTCAATAGCTATGATAAGGGGATTAGGGGCCCCATTATTGCAACCCATAATCCCTTAACCCATAACCACTAAATCATGTTAGCTCAAAATCCATAATCCCTTAACCACTACACTCATAACTCACAACACAATAACCTATCGTTCCCTTAAACCCTAAGCCATTGCCCCTCAACCCCTAACTCCTAACTTAGAATCCTTTAACCCCTAACCCCTTATCCTCTTAAACCCTGACCCTCAACACTTAACTCCTAACTTCTAAACCCCTTAACCCCTAACCCCTAAACCGTTAACATGTCAACACCCAAATCTCATAACCCTTAAGAAATTAACCCCTAAGCCCTTGGTTCTTAACCCTTAACTCCTTAAGACATTAACCACTAAGAAATTAACATCTAACCCCTAAAAACCTTAGATCTCAAACCCATGGCTCTTAACCCCCTAAGCCCTAACCCTTTACCCTTGGGCCTTTACCCTTAACCCATGACTCCTAAACGCCTAAACCCCTTAAGTTGTAGAACCTCCCAAGCCATAGGTGCTCCAACACTAATATTATTGGTCATATTAGTTTTTTGTACACTATCCCCTCCAAATACAACCTCTAAGCTCTAGCAGGGTCCAAGAACTCTAGGGATAAATCAATACAACCGTGTTTCTTAAAGAACCAAGAAACTAAGAAAGGTCCCAAATAGAACCCTCCTACACTATTTCTTTTGTGATCATCAAGATTACCTACCCAGTATGCATCTGTGTAAGCATGAAGTGAAAAAACTATGATATTGCAATACCATAGTCCAAGATCTTGAGTGCCTTGCAGATACTTGAATATCCTCTTGAATTCTTTGAGAAGTGTTTCCTTAGTATTTTCTTGGAATCATCCAACTATGCCGACTACATGCATAAATTTTTAGTCTTGTACTAGTAAGATAAATCAAGTTGTTAATCATAGATCTGTATTTATGTTGATTAATTATAGGAGATTCATCATTTTGGTTGAGATTGCATCTTGTTACCATGGTGTGCATACAGGTTTGTAGTCTTCAAGTCCATATTTCTTCATAATCTACTTGAGATACTTCATTTGAGAAAGGAATATATCATCCTTAGTTTGATGAACCTAAAGACCAATAAATTATTTTAGCTCACCAAGGAAAGAAATTTCAAATTCCTTTTGCATGGTTGAAGTAAATCCTTGACTCATATATTCAACATTGCTTCCAAATATGATTTCGTCAACATAAAACACTACTACCAAAATTTTATTTTTGTAATATTTGCTATATATATTTATATCTAAATATTCTTTCTTGAATCCCTATTGCTAAGGATACCTATGAAGATGATAATACCATGCATGAGGAGCTTGTTTTAACCCACACAATGCCTTCTTAAGTTTAAAAACAATATTTTTATCATTTCAAAGTATTAATCCTTTAGGTTGTTCAATATAAACATCTTCTTCTAAGTCCCCATTTAAAATGTTTATTTAGCATCCAGTTGATATATGTATACCTTGAAGTTATGAAAGTTGGAAAATTAAAGAAAAATTCTTATGGCTTCAAGTCTAACTACAGGAACAATACTTTCTTCAAAGTATATCCCCTTCCTATTGATCATATCCTTTGCATACAATTCTTACTTTGTTTCAGATTACGTCTACTTTTCATTCAGTTTGTTTTAAAATACCCACTTTCTCCCAATAACATTTTTATTATGAGGCCTTGGAACTAGTTCCCACTTATGGTTATTTTCTATTTGATCAAGTTCTTCATTCATTTACCTAATACAAAATTTATCTTTGGTTGCTTGATTCAAATTTTTTGTTCAATTATGGATAATTAGGATAAGTGACTAGATGATCCAATAAATGTTATTTTAGTTTGTATTCCTTCTTCTTTATCACCTATAATTTGAGATGCAAGATCATTTTTCTAAATTTACATTAATGGAGTCTTTTCAGACACGCCTGCATTTTCATTTTCTTCTTCTGATGCTTATTTTTCTTCTCCTCCTACAACTTACTAGATTTAGTAGGGAGTTGTTCATCATCTAATTGTGCTTCTCTTTGGGTACCCATGGATACTTCATCAATCACAACAGCTATACTTTCAACAATATTTTGGAGCCTCTTATTGTAACATTTAATCCTTTACTTTTGGAAGAGTATCCAAGAAGGATTCCTTCATCGGCTCTAGATTGAAACTTTCCAATATTATCATCTTTTTTCTTTATAGAACATGTGCTTCCAAAAATTCTAAAGTGTTTGACAGTTCTAATTTTTCCATACCAAAGTTCATATAAATTTTGTCACTGTTTACTCCAAAATGGGATTTGTTAAATATATCAACGACTATATGTATTCCTTCTCCCCACAAGTTGTGAGGTTTTCCAGACTCATCAAGCATGTCTCATGCCATTGGTTGAATTTTTTTCTTCATTATTTATTATACTCCATTTATTTGAGGATTTTTAGTTACGAAAAACTACCTTTTGATACCATGCTACTCACAAAAATCGAAAAAATCGTTTGATATAAACTCTCCTTCTCTCTTAGATCTAGGAAATTTGACTATTAATCCCAATTAATTCTCCATCATAGTCTTGAACATTTAAAATTTTTCAAATGCCTCATATTTGTGACTTTAGTAAACCAACCTAGCACATTCTTGTAAATTCATCAATTAATAGCAAGTATTTTTTTGAATTTATTATTTTGTGATCCATAATTTGTATGAAAAAATATATTTCAGGAATAATCACATAGGATAAAATATCGTTGACATGTTTCGAACCAACTCATGTGGTTCATATTCAGGACAAGTTGGTTCCTCAACTTGTCCAGAAGATGAACCACAATAGTTGGTTCAAAACACGTCGACAATTTTTTCTCCTATGTGATTATGACCGAAATATTTTTTTTCAAGCATGAAGTATGTTTCACTATGAGGAGACGTAATTCTCATAGGTCCACATAAATCAGTATGAAAAATTTCAAGGGGTTTACCTAAAGTGAATTCTTTATCTTTGAACTAAACTTTGGATTTCTTACCAAATTGGCATGATTTGCAGATACTGTTTTTAGGTAGAGAGATGTTTGGAAAGTCATGAATTGCTCCCTTCTTTCTTGATTTGTATAGTTGAGAAAGGTTGAGGTGCCCAAATATTTTGTGCCATAGCCAAATTTCTTCATATTAGCGCAAAATGTAGTTATCTTTCCCACCTTCTAGGATATATACATTTCCTGTATTTCTTGTTCCCTTGATTATAGTCTTACCTGTATCCAAATTTCTTACCAAGTTATGTCACTCCATGCCCTTGACCACACATTTGACTAACACTTAACAAGTTATGTCACCCATTAAAAGATAATATATTCTCAACTTTAACTTTTCTTTTATTGCCACATATCCTTTTCATTTAATAGTAGAAGGTGAATTATTACGAAAATTAACATTGTTTTCTCCCCTAATTTCATTAGAAGAAAAAAAATTATCTCTATCACTTTTCATATGCATTGAACAACCAATATCAATGTACCATATATTATCTTGATCTTCTCAATATCATGCTAGATCACAATTTTAAGAGGAAGTAATCTATTTTTCCATAACTTGGAAGGTTCTCTATTCTCCTCATGTTGATAAGATGAATTCATCCAACTTCTCCATTCAATTTCTTCATGACCAAAATTATTTAAATTATAACATTCAACTTCATTCTGAAGAGGGGATAAATCATTATAACAAGACTTATTTGACATGTTTGTATTATGATATTTTCTTGCTTTTGTAGTCATATTCATTTTATAATCAACAAAATGAGTTGCTTTGTGACGAAAATTGTGACAAATGAAGAATTGATGATTTAAGTAATAATACCCGAGTATAATACATTTTGAGTAGTTTTCCCTTTATTCATGGAAATATTGTCTTTCTTGAGTATAGTTTCACCCTTCATTATTTTTTTGAGTCCTATTATTCTAATGATGGCTTCCTCTTACAGCATTGAGGCAGCTTTTCATACCTATTTCATATGATTCCAGAGGATTTGATGTTTCACCATTTGTGGTGTATCCAAGAGTTGTCTTGACTAGTGGAGAGAGTTGAACCTTAATGATTTCGTCTAAAGTTTCATATCCTTTAGAAAATATAATATTTAGATCCATTGTTTTCTCAAGTTCCTTTCTTAGACTGACAATTTCAAGTTCTAAGTTTTCACAAGGTTTTTCCCTTTCTTGGACTTGTTTCTTCAAAGCTTCTTCTACTAATTTATCCACTTGTAGGTAGATCTTTAGTTGGGTTATTTCTTCAACTAGGTTTTTTTCTTTATACATACTAATTTCATTTTATTCATTATTGTTTATGACCTTGATTCTATCAATTTCTTATAGATAATCCATCATGTCATTATTATCATCAAACTTATAAGACACATTTTTTTTTGAATACCATAAGTAATTGACAATCTTGATCCAATTCATCATCCTCATTCTTGGAAGGATATTCCCTATGTTCATGTGCATAAAAATGTTTCTTGCTTGTGTTGTACATATTAGCCCTTGCATATAAATTTTTGGTCTGCTGCCTCCTCCAAATCCGTTTAAAACCTCTGTCGTGGCCTAAAACCTCCATATTTCTGCTAAACATTACCATTTCTGCTCATAAAATACACTGTGCAAAGGTTAAAACCCGCACTCAGAAATATGTCGGACCTGGCCCCCTGAAGCCTTAGCCCCTTTTGTTTGATTTCACATATGAACCTAGTGCCAAAACCTTGCGCTAAACAGGCAGGAGCTTATCGCTTCATATTTTCGGGTACAGCCATAGCCATCTGATCAAAAATCAATCAACGGAGCGGAGTCTGTTTTCCCTGGTGGTCCCTGCATCCGTATCTCGTCACAGAAAATCGGATGTATCGTTTCGCACCACCTTTGCAGCGCTAGCGGTTTTCCGCAAAACGCAACGACTCCACAAGTCATGCGCCATGTGTCCCTCTGTACGTCCTGAAACCACTTCCATTTCACACGTTAATGTTCAGTCAAAGGTCAGGCAGTGGAATCATCGTCAACCTTCCGATCCTGCATCCTCCATCCAACGGTGACTATTTTCTGGAGTTGCACGCATTTTAATCCACGTCCATCGCGTCCTTGGCCCACTTTGGATCGCCTTTCTGCTCGTATTAGCCGTCGATTTCATTCATGATCGCATGACCCGGAATCATCCACATGTCTTGTTGACTACCCGAGCCTCTCACCACGTCATCTGTTCCTTTTGGTTGTTCGTATGCCTACGTGTCATCATCCCCATTCCCATCATATTTCCATCCCCGTCACCTATATATACGTGTTTCATTCATATTTTTCGTTTTTATTCATACATGGTATTTAAATTGTTTTACGTGGAAAACTTACATCCTGTCTGTTTACCAAAACCTCTCTGTGATTCTGCCATCACCCCGCATGATCTTGCCACGTAGCCATATCACCGACACCACCATTGTCTCCACCTCCACTCCCCTTGCACCTGTGTCTGGTTTCTCTAATATACTTGTGGGTTTTGCAGGTTTGTATTGAGAAGGAGCTGCCATAATGCATCGCCTCCGTCGCAGAGGCCAAGATCTCTTCTAAGGACCATTCTTAACAGTGAAATTTAAGAGGGAAGCTGAGGGTAGCTGCTGTGATATGACTTCATTAATGGAAGCAGAAGTAAACCCATTGAACCCTGCCGAGCAATTCAAAGGGGGTAGATTCTGGTAGCTGAAAGCATAAATGAGGTTACGAAGAATATCAACAGAAGATCGAAGAGCTCAGTGTCCGGCATTGAAAAATGAAAATTACAGGTCATGGCTCAGAGGGCGAGAGTACCGTGTACAAATACAAGCAACCTTAAGGTTTTATTGCAACAGATTTTTCTCTTCCCGCTAAGTACAGAGCATGTATATATTTTATTCCTTATGTCTTGCTCATGAGGAGATTTTTTATCCTTAGCATTTATTCCATAAAACAACAGTAGAGTACTTGCACCAGTTCAGCACTGCCAAACATGCATAGGCGGGTTTTTCTTTCAAATTCGTTTTAAATAAGATCATTAAATGTATATCACCTACCTCATTCTCTAGAGTTTTCTCCTTCCCCTATAAAAACTAGAAAGAAAGGCATTGTAAGGGTTCCAAATTTCTATCAGTAAACTGTGCAGTGAGAAGTTCTTGTATACATCTTGTAACACTTCTGTATGAAGGCTCAGAGCCCGTAGGGTCTCAGTGAGGAGGAGTTATAACTGTAATGAGGATTCTGGTATTTGGTATCTCACAGTATGTTATTTTCTCTTATGTGTTAATATAAAATCTCATTCCATGCTATTTATCTTCTTGTATCATGTTCTAGAATGCGAGTGGCTCACTGGTCTTAAGTAAGGATTCATCCTAGTTGGTGCTCATAATTGGATTAGTCAAGCGATTTAAATAGGCCTAGTCATGATATACTGTTCCATGTTAATTTCATCCATATTTTCTGCTATATTAGTTACCTGAGGAGGGTGCTTTTAAAACGCCATTGTCATGTATGGATTCTTAGTTGGATAAGCCTATACATGGTTTGTTTGTGTATCTGGGTATCAGCCTCATGCTAACTAGTATCTTCTTCATGTTTCCTCACTGCATCCACTTTTTGATATTTCATTTCTGTGACATATTATTTGAATTGGCCCTCTTTGCAGTAAGTTGTCTCTTAACTGTCTGATGCTCTTGTATTGGAGTTTTGCATGCTGTCCCTACATTATTCTTATCTTTGTATCAGCTTCTGAGAGAGAGTGGTTCCATTTAAATTGATTTCCTTATTCTGCAAGAGATAGTAAGAGAGTTTTTGGATTGACAACCCAAGCTATATTATGAGCTCCTTGCTATATTAAGATGTCCTAGGCACTGGTCTAAAGAAACTCTAGGTTGTCTCTATGGGTGACAATATTATCTACAACATCTTTCTGGCGCCGTTACCAGGAAGAAAATTCAAGAATATCAGTTTCCCTAGGCTTCAACAAATCATATTCACTCTCTAATCAGGTGAGCACAGAGAGTTGAAGAGTTGTGTATCTCTCACCTTGGCATCTCCACTGTTATTTATACGATAAATCTATTGGTATTCCTGGCTCCTCGTAAGCCACATTTGAGGTCAGATACATCTCATTCGAAGACACCCTACGTGTCTGAACCAGAGAAGATAATTCATAAAAAAATTTGGAAGGAGAAGAAATAAGTTCGTGCTAAAATCCCTGAATATTCTGTAGCAGATTGTACGCCCTCTTGTTCTCAAAAAATTAGAACCGAACATCCCGATTCCACCGAAGAAAATCCCGAATATTATTTAGAAAGTCCACCTAGGGGAAGTGTCGGGATTGAAGAGGATTTTCGTCCTACTCCTGAGGCTGAGGAAATTAAAGAAGTTACAGAGGTAGCCTTTGTTAATCCTGAATTGTTTCCATCCACACCCCAGACCTCTGTACAGCACTTCCCGATTGTCGCACATACTCCACACCCTCTGCATCCTCTTCTTTCATTTGTATCTCAAGTTGCTGCACAACCCCCACCTCCTCCAATGGCGAATGTACCATGCTTTTTATTGAACAAATATGCTCCACTGTCCTTACCCCAAGTGCTATATGATATGCCACGAGATTATTTGAATATTCTACCTAGATTTAATGGAGAAAATTAAATTGATGCTCAGAAACATCTTGAGACTTTCTGTTCCTTTACAGAAAACTTAAATGTTGAACATTTGGATGTGGTTTTAAGACTATTTGTACAATATTTGGAGGGTGAAGCCAGAAAATGGTTCAAGACCTTGGGAAACCGTTCAGTAACCACCTGGGATGACATGGAGAATACCTTTTCTCTAAAATGGGAGAAAAAGAAAGACCATGGATAGTGGCTCTATCGAAATTCAATACTCTTAAGAAGAAACATAATGAAGGAGTGTCAGAGTTTATCAAGAGATTTAATAAGTTATATCTAAATCTCCCTGCTGATATGAAGCCACATCAGAATGCTGCCAAATTTGTTTTCATAGCAGAATTTGACTCAGATTTTGGATTCTCTCTAAGGGAAAGAAAACTTGCTACCTTAGATGATGCTCAGTCAGATGCTCTGGAGTTGGAAGCAAACTTTGCCTCCACTGGGAAATTAAAGGGAAAAGTTGAACAAGATACTAGGAGGAGAGGTAAAGAAGAGGTTTCCTCCTCTAGCCAAGAGAAGGATTCAGACAAGATGGATGAAATAGGCAAGATGATTAAGAATATGGTCAAACTTGAACTGGAGGCTAAGAGTTCAGCCCCCAAGAATTTTTATAATGCTCCAAACAGAGGATACAATCCTCAGTACAAAAGACCACCACTGCGGATATTGCCTAGGGAAGCAAAGGAGTAGCAAGATCAGGTACAACATCCCTTGTACCTGGAAGGTCTAGCAGAAGACTCCACTGAAGATGCTGCTTATGAACTAGAAGATTCAAATCTTTCTTTCTCAAACAATGATGAAATGGAATGCCCATTGCAAGAAGAAGAAGAAGAAGCAGAGATTGATCATTATTGTAAACAATTTACTGATTTCATGCAAGCACACTTTAATAGAAAATATGATCTCAGATCTTCAATGAAGAGGACCCGGACTCAAGATCAAGAAGAAGAGCCCCCTCAAAGGAAGCACCTGCTCAGAAGGAATCAGCAACAAAGAGAAACACAGAAAAAGGTAAGAGTTCTCTAAATACTCCCTTGCAGCCTAATGATCAGATTCCTTCTTCTTCAAAAGTGGTCACTCCTCCTAATGATGAATATATGTCAAAAGAAATCAAATTTTCAACTGAAAATAAAGATTCAAAAGAAGTTGTGATATAAAATCCCCCTCCCGCTTTTAGTTTGCAAAAAGAACTTGAGAAAATTAAAATTCCAGTCCCCTTGACCGAGCTGCTAAAACAACCTGCATATCAATCTCAAGTCACTTCTTTTATGCTCCCTCCTGAAATATCAATTGTGCCTGATAGTTTAAACCTTCAAGAAGAAAGACCCATGGTAGTCTTTGGCCCACATGTTGAGGAAGTAGATCCTTCTACCCCTCCTTTTTATGTGTCTCTAGTTATTCATGACCTGCTGTTACACAATTGTATGTTAGATTCTGGGGCTTCCCATAATCTTATGCCTCTGTCTGTCATGGAACAACTAGGACTGCAAATTACAAGACCATATAAATACCTATATTCATCTGATTCCAAAAGAGTTAAATGCTTGGGAATGATTAAAGATTTAGTGGTCAATTTGGCACAAATCCCAGCAAAAAGTGTGGTCATGGACATTGTGGTGGCTGATATCCCAGCCCGCTTTGGCATGTTGCTGTCAAGGTCCTGGGGTACAAAAATTGGTGGGTCAATTAAGCTGGATTTAACATATGCTACCATCCCAGTTTTTGGTGGACAGGAGAGGAGGTTATATAGAGAGACTAAATTTGTCAAGGTAGTTACTAAGGCTGATAACTCTGAAAATTCACCAGTCTATAGTAAAGAAGGAGATTTTTCATGCTTTATGCTAGAAGAAGATCAAAATTATGAGCATGAATCCTCCTTCAAAATTAAGGATGAGCAGCCTTCAGAAAATTATGAAGCTGGAATCTGGACTTTACATTTTGATGGGGCAAATTCAAGAGAAGGAAATGGAGCTGGGGTGTTATTAATCTCTCCTACAGGAAAATGGGTCCCACTGTCCTTTAAATTGGAATATGAGGCTACCAATAATGTAGCTGAATATGAAGCACTTTTATTGGGATTGCAAACAGCCAGAAACATGGGCATACAAAGTTTGAAAGTCATGGGAGACTCAGAGCTGGTGGTCAGACAAGTCAGAAATCAATTCCAAACCAAGCATCCTCGCCTGAGAGCCTACAGAAATGAAGTATGGGACATGGTGGAAAATTTCTTCTCAGCTTTTAATATACAGTTCATGCCCTGGGAGCAGAACAAAATGGCAGATTCTCTTGCTGTGGCTGCAAGTACATTTCGTCCTCCACAAGAATCCTCTATTGAGGTATGGAATTGAAGTACGATACAGACCATAAATCCCAGATAATATTAAACACTGGCAGGTTTTTGAAGATGATGAATAGATGAAGATATTCCTGGAGACAGTGGGTGAGTTTTCAAATATGGAGATTGATGATAATGAAGAAGAGGAAGCTGAAAATGTTGTGGAAAACAAATGGGAAGAAAAAATAGCAGGCAATAAAGTGCTACAGCTGAAAGGAAATATCATACCTAGAGGGCTGGTACCTCTAGAAATATTGTTTGACAAAAATGATGTTCCATTGCAGCATAATAAAATAGTAGAAGAAAATCAAGTAGAAGACTTGAATTTGGGCACTGATGCTGAGCCCAAAATTGTGAAATTATCCAAGAAGGTCCCAGAAGAATATAAAGAGAAATATCTGAAATTGTTTCAATCATATAAAGATGTATTTGCATGGTCCTATCAGGACCTAAAAACTTTTGATATTAATATAATGCAGCATAAAACTCCTCTGAGGGAAGATGCAAAACCATATAAGCAGAAGCTCAGACAGATAAATCCTCTGCTGCTTCCCTCTATTGAAAAAGAAATCAAGAAGCTGCTAAAGGCCAAAATAATTGTGCCATTGAGGTACTCTGAATGGGTGGCAAATCTTGTTCCTGTTCGAAAGAAAAATGGAGAAATAAGGTTGTGTGTAGATTTCAGAAACTTAAATAGAGCATCTTTAAAAGATAATTATCCATTGCCTAAGATGGACCACATTCTACAGAAAGTGGTTGGAGCCTCCAGAATGTCAATGATGGATGGTTTTTCTGGTTATAATCAGGTGGTTGTGTCCCCAGAAGATCAAAAGAAGACTTCTTTCACCACGCCATGGGGAACATTCATGTATGCCAGGATGCCATTTGGGCTAATTAATGCAGGAGCTACTTTTCAGAGGGAAATGGACATAGCCTTTGTCGGGGAGCAGGACAAGTTTCTGGTGGTATATCTGGACGATATCACAGTATTTTCAAAGGATGATACTAAACACATTCAGCACTTGCAGAGAACCTTTGAAAAATGCAGAAGGTATGGTCTTTCCCTCAATCCTCAAAAATATTTATTTGCGTTAGATGAGGGAAAAATCTTAGGGCACATTGTAACTAAAGATGGTGTGAAAATAGACCCTAAAAGAGTTGAAGTTATAAACAGTATTCCTTTGCCCAGGAATAAGAAGGAAGTGCAGGTGTTCCTAGGACGAATTAATTTTCTGAGAATATTTATTCCTAACTATGCTGAGATAGTTAGGCATATAACTGATATGCTTAAAAAGAACAATGAAGTAAAATGGGCCCAAGAATCTAGAGATGCATTCACAAGGATAAAATAGGCATTTGCAGAAGCTCCTGTGCTAGCTGGGCCATATTATACAAAGCCATTTATAATATTCTCATTTGCTTCACCCCATACAGTAGCAGGAGTCTTATTACAGAAAAATGTAGATGGATTTGAGCAACCAATAGCCTTTTTCAGTCGGGTGTTGCATGATGCAGAATTGAAATATAACATACTAGAAAAGCAGGCATATGCCCTGGTGAAATCTCTCAAAGCCTTTAGGACATATGTTTTGCAATCTCACATCACTGCATATGTCCCTACAGCAGCTGTCAAAGACATTCTCGTTCAGGGGGATAGCGAAGGTAAAAGAGGAAGATGGATTGCAAAAATTCAGGAGTATGATTTGGACATAAGGCCCACTAAGTTGGTTAAAGGACAAGGGCTAGCCAAAATTCTATCTGAATCAAATCATCAGGCTTTAGGCATAAATTCATCCATGATAGAAAATAAAGAATCTGAAAAAGGAGAAGAGCAGCATGGACTAGAGATGGCCACTCAAAAGATACATATAAAATATCTCACTAGTCCTTGGTACAAAGAAATAGTTGAATATATTTTAACTCTCAGCTGTCCTCCCAGCTATGATAAATCAAAATACAGGGCTTTGAGGCTGAAATCACAAAAGTATATAGTTGCCAATGGTCAGTTATATTGGAGAGATCCTTCAGGCATACTATTATTGTGCCTCACAGAGGATGAAGTAGAAAATATAATGGTGGAGTTTCACGAGGGAATTTGTGGAGGTCATTACAGCTGGAGAGCTACAACTCATAAAGTTCTGAAGGCTGGTTTCTATTGGCCAAAATTATTTGGAGATGTTTTTAATTGGGTTAGAGCATGTGATAAGTGTCAAAAATTTGCTGAGAGACAAAAGCTGCCTGCTTTGCCCCTAATTCCAGTTCATGTAAATGAACCATTCCAGCAATGGGGATTAGATTTTATTGGATAAATACATCCCCCTTCAAGTGGCCAACACAAATGGATATTAACAGCTACAGATTACTTTACAAAATGGGTGGAAGCCATACCTACAAGAAATGCTACAGATGCTGTAATCATCAAATTCATGGAAGAGAACATCATATCCAGGTTTGGCTGTCCAGCTAGAATTGTAACTGATAATGCATAGGCCTTCAAGTCCAATAAATTTGTAAATTTCTGCCAGCAGTATAATATTGCATTAAATCACTCCACAGCTTACTATCCATAGGGGAATGGCTTGGAAAAATCATCTAATAAAACTCTGGTGAGGGCCTTGAAGAAAACAATCAATGAGACCCAAAAGAATTGGGACTCCGAATTAAAGTTTGCTTTGTGGGCCAATAGAATAAGTAGCAAGAGAGCAACAGGGAAATATCCCTATGAATTGGTGTATGGGTGAGCAGCTGTGTTTCCTGTGCAATTGGCTTTTCCAGTGGCACGTTTCATGCAGGAAAGTCAGGAAGAACCAGATGACACGGTCAGAAGGATTAACCAACTGGTAGAATTGGAAGAAACACGGAGCCAAGTGAATCAGAGATTAGCAGAGTATCAGGAAAAAATGAAAAATATCTTTGATCGGCATGCGAAAGATAGAAAATTTCAAATTGGAGACCTGGTTCTTAGATGGGACGTTCGAAGAGCAGAGAAGGGAAAGCATGCTAAATTTGATCCACTGTGGTTTGGTCCATTTAAAGTTGTGGAACAGGGAGGTAACAACACGTTCATATTGGAAAACTTACAGGGTGATCTGCTTGAAGGGAAATCATGCTAAATTTGATCCACTTTGATTTGTTCCATTTAAAGTTTTGGAATAGGGAGGTAACAACACGTTCATATTGGAAAACTTACAGGGTGATCTGCTTGACTCCCCTATAAATGGTCAATTCCTCAAGCCCTATTTTCAATTCTGATTCAGGAAGAGCAAGCCTGATGTACCATACTGTATATATGTTTTTCTTTAGTTTTGATTTTGTGCGTGCACTGATAAATTATGAAGAAAAATGCCAAAAGAGCAGAAGATCAGTGTAGGCACAGAAATGATCATTGGTCTGCAGGTTCTCGCCACATCCACAGAGGAACGTACCATCCACATTTGGAGCCGATGTTGTACATGTTAGCCCTTGCATATAAATTTTTGGTCTGCTAGCTCCTCCAAATCCGTTTCAAACCTATGCCGTGGCCTAAAACCTCCATATTTCTGCTAAACATTACCATTTCCGCTCATAAAATACACTGTGCAAAGGTTAAAACCTGCACTCGGAAATATGTCAGGCCTAGCCCCTTGAAGCCTTAGCCCCTTTTGTTTTATTTCACATATGACCCTGGTGCCAAAACCTTGCGCTAAACAGGCGGGAGCTTATCGCTTCATATTTTCGGGTAAAGCGATAGCCGTCCGATCAAAAATCAATCAACGGAGTGGAGTCTGTTTTCCCTGGTGGTCCCCGCGTCCGTATCCCGTCGTAGAAAACCAGTTGTATCATTCCGCACCACCTTTGTAGCACTCGCGGTTTTCTGCAAAACGCAACGATTCCACAAGTCGTGCGCCACGTGTCCCTCTGTACGTCCCGAAACCGCTTCCATTTCGCACGTTAATGTTCAGTCAAAGGTCGGGCAGCAAAATCATCGTCAACCGTCTGATCCTGCATCCTCCATCCAAAGGTGACTATTTTTCCAGAGTTGCACGCATTTTAATCCACGTCCATCGCGTCCCTAGCCCACTTTGGATCGTCTTTCTGCTCATATTAGCCATCGATTTCATTCCTGATCGCATGACCCGGAATCATCCACATGTCTTGTTGACCGCTCGAGCCTCTCACCACGTCATATGTTCCCTTTGGTTGTTCGTACGCCTACGTGTCATCATCCCCGTGCCCATCATATTTCCATCCCCGTCGCCTATATATACGTGTTTCATTCATATTTTTCGTTTTTATTCATACATCATGTTTAAACTGTTTTACATGGAAAACTTACAACGTGTCTATTTACCAAAACCTCTCTGTGATTCCGCCGTCACCCCGCATGATCTTGCCACGTAGCCATATCACCGACACCACCATTGTCTCCACCTCCACTCCCCTTGCACCTGTGTCTGGTTTCTCTAGTATATTTGCGGGTTTTGCAGGTTTGTATTGAGAAGGAGCTGCCATAATGCATCACCTCCGTCGCAGAGGCCAAGATCTCTTCTAAGGACCATTATTAACAGCAAATTTTAAGAGGGAAGCTAAGGGTAGTTGCTGTGATATGACTTCATTAATGGAAGCATAAGTAAACCCATTGAACCCTGCCAAGAAATTCAAAGGGGGCAGATTCTGGTAGCTGAAAGCATAAATGAGGTTACGAAGAATATCAACAGAAGATTGAAGAGCTCAGTGTCCGGCATTGAAAAATGCAAATTACAGTTTAGGGCTCAGAGGGCGAGAGTACCGTGTACAAATACAAGCAACCTCAAGGTTTTATTGCAACAGATTTTTCTCTTCCCGCTAAGTACAGAGCATGTATATATTTTATTCCTTATGTCTTGTTCATGAGGAGATTTTTTATCCTTAGCATTTATTCCATAAAACAACAGCAGAGTACTTCCACCAGTTCAGCACCACCAAACATGCATTGCTGGGTTTTTCTTTCAAATTCATTTTAAATAAGATCATTAAATGTATATCACCTACCTCATTCTCTAGAGTTTTCTTCTTCCCCTATAAAAACTAGAAAGAAAGGCATTGTAAGGGTTCCAGATTTCTATCAGTAAACTGTGCAGTGATAAGTTCTTGTATACATCTTGTAACACTTCTGTATGAAGGCTCAGAGCCCGTAGGGTCTCAGTGAGGAGGAGTTATAACTGTAATGAGGATTCTGGTCTTTGGTATCTCACAGTATGTAATTTTCTCTTATGTGTTAATATAAAATCTCATTTCATGTTATTTATCTTCTTGTATCATGTTCTAGAATGCGAGTGGCTCACTGGTCTTAAGTAAGGATTCATCCTAGTTGGTGCCCATACTTGGATTAGTCAAGCACTTTAAATAGGCCTAGTCATGATATACTGTTCCATGTTCATTTCATCCATATTTTCTGCTATATTAGTTACTTGAGGAGGGTGCTTTTAAAACGCCATTGTCATGTATGGATTCTTAGTTGGATAAGCCCATACGTGGATTTGTTGTGTATCTGGGTATCAACCTCATGCTAACTAGTATGTTCTTCATGTTTCCTCACTGCATCCACTTTCTGATATTTCATTTCTGTGACATATTATTTGAACTGGCCCTCTTTGCAGTAAGCTGTCTCTTAATTGTCTGATGCTCTTGTATTGGAGTTTTGCATGCTGTCCCTACATTATTCTAATCTTTGTATCATCTTCTGAGAGAGAGTGGTTCCATTTAAACTAATTTCCTTGCTCTGCAAGAGATAGTAAGAGAGTTTTTGGATTGACAACCGAAGCTATATTATGAGCTCCTTGCTATATTAAGATGTCTTAGGCACTGGTCTATAGCAACTCTAGGCTATCTCTAGGGGTGACAATATTGTCTACAACATCTTTCTGGCGCCGTTTTTGGGGAGAAAATTCAAGAATATCAGTTTCCCTGGTCCTCAACAAATCATATTCACTCTCTAATCAGGTGAGCACAGAAAGTTGAAGAGTTGTGTATCTCTCACCTTGGCGACTCCACTGTTATTTATACGATAAATCTATTGGTAGTCCTGGCTCCTCGTAAGCCACATTTGAGGTTAGATAAATCTCAGTCGAAGACACCTACGTGTCTGAACCAGAGAAGATCATTCATAAAAGAATTTGGAAAGAGAAGAAATCAGTTCATGCTGAAATCCCTGAATATTCCGTAGCATATTGTACGCCCTCTTCTTCTCAAGAAATTAGAACCGAACATCCCGATTCCACCGAATAAATTCCGAATATTATCTAGAAAGTCCACCTAGGCGAAGTGTCGGGATTGAAGAGGATTTTTGTCCTACTCCTGAGGCTGAGGAAGTTAAAGAAGTTACAAAGGTAGCCTTTGTTAATCATGAATTGTTTCCATCCACACCCCAAACCTCTGTACAACACATCCTGATTGTTGCACATACTCCACTCCCTCTGCCTCCTCTTCTTTCATTTCTATCTCAAGTTTCTGCACAACCCCCACCTCCTCCAATGGCAAATGTACCAGCCTTTTTATTGAACAAATATGCTCCATTGGCCTTACCCCAAGTGCTAAATGATATGCCATAGGATTATTTGAAGATTCTACCTAGATTTAATGGAGAAAATGAAATTGATGCTCAGAAACATCTTGAGACTTTCTGTTCCTTTGTAGAAAACTTAAATGTTGAACATTTGGATGTGGTCTTAAGACTATTTGTACAATATTTGGAGGGTGAAGCCAGAAAATGGTTCAAGACCTTGGGAAACCGTTCAGTAGCCACCTGGGATGACATGGAGAATACTTTTCTCAGGAAATGGGGAGAAAAGAAATACCATGGACAGTGTCTTACTGAATTCAATACTCTTAAGAAGAAACATAATGAAGGAGTGTCAGAGTTTATCAAGATATTTAATAAGTTATATCTAAATCTCCCTGCTGATATGAAGCCACATCAGAATGCTGCCAAAGTTGTTTTCATAGCAGCATTTGACTCAGATTTTGGATTCTCTCTAAGGGAAAGAAAACCTGCTACCTTAGATGATGCTCAGTCAGATGCTCTTGAGCTGGAAGCAAACTTTGCTTCCACTGGGAAATTAAAAGGAAAAGCTGAACAGGAAACTAGGAGAAGAGGTAAGGAAGAGGTCTCTACCTCCAATCAAGCCAAGGACGTAGACAGAATTGAAGAAATGAGCAAAATGATCAAAAATCTGTCTAATAAGCTGGGTAAGCTAGAATTGGAGACCAAGAATACAGCTCCCAAGAATTTTTATAATGCTCCAAACAGAGGTTATAATCCTCAGTATAAGAGACCACCATTGTAAATATTGCCAAGGGAAGCAAAGGAGCAACAAGATCAGGTACCACATCCCTTGTACCTGGAAGGCCCAGCAGATGACTCCACTAAAGATGCTGCTTATGAATTAGAAGATTCAAATCTTTCTTTCTCAAACAATGATGAAATGGAATGCCCATTGCAAGAAGAAGAAGAAGAAGCAGAGATTGATCATTATTGTAAGCAATTTGCTGATTTCATGCAAGCACAATTCAATGTAAAATATGATCTCAGATCTTCAAGGAAGAGGACCCGGACTCAAGATCCAGAAGAAGAGCCCCCTCAAAAGGAAGCACCTGCTCAAAAGGAGTCAGCAACAAAGAGAAACACAGAAAAATGTAAGAGTCCTCTAAATACTCCCTTGCAGCCTAATGATCAGATTCCTTCTTCTTCAAAAGTAGTCAGTCCTCCTAATGATGAATCTGTGTCAAAAGAAATTAAATTTTCAGCTGAAAATAAAGAGTCAAAAGAAGTTGTGATAGAAAAGCCCCCTCCTGCTTTTAGTTTGCAAAAAGAACTTGAGAAAATTAAAATTCCAGTCCCCTTGACCGAGCTGCTAAAACAACCTGCATATTAGTCTCAAGTTACTTCCTTCATGCTTCCTCCTAAAATACCAATTGTGCCTAATAGCTTAAACCTTCAAGAATAAAGACCCATGGTAGTCTTTGACCCACATGTTGAGGAAGTAGATCCTTATACCCCTCCTTTTTATGTGTCTCTAGTTATTCATGACCTGCTGTTACACAATTGTATGTTAGATTCTGGGACTTCCCATAATCTTATGCCTCTGTCTGTCATGGAACAACTAGGACTGCAAATTACAAGACCATATAAAGACCTATACTCATTTGATTCCAAAAGAGTTAAATTCTTGGGAATGATTAAATATTTAGTGGTCAATTTGGCACAAATCCCAGCAAAAAGTGTGGTCATGGACATTGTGGTTGCTGATATCCCAGCCCGCTTTGGCATGTTACTGTCAATATCCTGGGGTAAAAAAATTGGTGGGTCACTCAAAATGGACTTAACATATGCTACGGTCCCAGTCTTTGGTGGACAGGAGAGGAGGTTATACAGAGAGACTAAATTTGTCAAGTTAGTTACTAAGGCTGATAACTCTGAAAATTCACCAGTCTATAGTAAAGAAGGATATTTTTCATGCTTTATGCTAGAAGAAGATCAAAATTATGAGCATGAATCCTCCTTCAAAATTAAGGATGAGCAGCCTTCAGAAGATTATGAAGCTGGAATCTGGACTTTACATTTTGATGGGGCAAATTCAAGAGAAGGCAATGGAGCTGGGGTGTTATTAATCTCTCCTACAGGGAAATGGGTCCCACTGTCCTTTAAATTGGAATATGAGGCTACCAATAATGTAGCTAAATATGAAGCACTTTTATTGGGATTGCAAACATCCAGAAATATGGGCATACAAAGTTTAAAAGTCATGGGAGACTCTGAGCTGGTGGTAAGGCAGGTCAGAAATCAATGTCAAACTAAGCATCCACGGCTGAGAGCCTACAGAAATGAAGTATGGGACATGGTAGAAAATTTCTTCTTGGCATTTAACATACATTTCAGGCCTCGGGAGCAGAACAGAATAGCAGATTCTCTTGCTGTAGCTGCTAGTACATTCCGACCTCCTCAGAATCCACTTTTGAGATACGAAGTTGAAGTACGATACAGACCATCAATCGTAGATAATATTAAGCACTGGCAGGTTTTTGAAGATGATGAATAGATGAAGAGATTCCTGGAGACAGTGGGTGAGTTTTCAAATATGGAGATTGATGATAATGAAGAAGAGGAAGCTGAAAATGTTGTAGAAAACAAATGGGAAGAAAAAATAGTAGGCAATAAAGTGCTACAACTAAAAGGAAATATCATACCTAGAGGGTTGGTACCTCTAGAAAGATTGTTTGATAAAAATGATGTTCCATTGCAGCATAATAAAATAGTAGAAGAAAATCAAGTAGAAGACTTGAATTTGGGCACTGATGCTAAGCCCAAAATTGTAAGATTATCTAAGAAGGTTTCAGAGGAATACAAAAGAAAATATTTGAAATTATTTCAGTCATACAACGATGTATTTGCATGGTCCTATCAGGACCTAAAAATTTTTGATGTTAATATAATGCAGCATAAAATTCCTCTGAAAGAAGATGCAAAACCATATAAGAAGAAGCTTAGGTAGATAAATCCTTTGCTTCTTCCCTCTATTGAAAAAGAAATCAAGAAGCTGCTACAAGCCAAAATAATTGTGCCACTGAGATACTCAGAATGGGTAGCAAACCTTGTTCCTATTCAGAAGAAGAATGGAGAAATAAGGTTGTGTGTAGATTTCAGAAACTTAAATAGAGCATCTTTAAAAGATAATTATCCATTGCCTAAGATGGACCACATTCTACAGAAAGTGGTCAGAGCCTTTAGAATGTCAATGATGGATGGGTTTTCTGGTTATAATCAGGTAGCTGTGTTCCTAGAGGATCAGAAGAAAACTTCATTTACAACACCATGGGGAACATTTATGTATTCCATGATGCCATTTGGATTAATTAATGCAGGAGCTACTTTTCAGAGGGAAATGGACATAGCCTTTGTTGGAGAGAAGGACAAGTTTCTGGTGGTATATCTGGATGATATCACAGTATTTTCAAAGGATGATACTGAACACATTCATCACTTGCAGAGAACCTTTGAAAAATGTAGAAGGTATGGTCTTTCCCTCAATCCTCAAAAATCTTTATTTTCATTAGATGAGGGAAAACTCTTAGGGCACATTGTAACTAAAGATGGTGTGAAAATAGACCCTAAGAGAGTTGAAGTTATAAACAGTATTCCTTTACCCAGGAATAAGAAGGAAGTGCAGGTGTTCCTAGGACGAATTAATTTTCTGAGAAGATTTATTCCTAACTATGCTGAGATAGTTAGGCATATAACTGATATGCTTAAAAAGAACAATGAGGTGAAATGGTCCCAGGAATCTAGATATGCATTCACCAGAATAAAATAGGCATTTTTTGAAGCTCCTGTGCTAGCTGGGCTAGATTATACAAAGCCATTTATAATATTTTCATTTGCTTCACCCCATACAGTAGCAGGAGTCTTATTACAGAAAAATGAAGATGGATATGAGCAGCCTATAGCCTTTTTCAGTTAGGTATTTCATGATGCAGAATTGAAATACAACATATTGGAGAAACAGGCATATGCCCTGGTGAAGTCTTTTAAAGCTTTCAGAATGTATATTTTGCAATCTCACATCACTGCATATGTCCCTACAGTAGCTGTCAAAGACATTCTTGTTCAAGAGGATAGTGAAGGTAAAAGAGGAAGATGGATTGCAAAAATTCAGGAGTATGATTTGGACATAAGGCCCAATAAGTTGGTTAAAGGACAAGGGCTAGCCAAAATTCTGTCTGAATCAAATCATCAGGCTCTAGGCATAAATTTATCCATGATAGAAAATGAAGAATCTGAGAAAGGATAAGAATAGCAAGGACTAGAGATGGCCTCTCAAAAGATACACATAAAATATCTCACTAGTCCTTGGTACAAAGAAATATTTGAGTATCTTTTAACACTCAATTGTCCTCTAAGTTGTGACAAATAAAAATACAGGGCTTTGAGGCTGAAATCACAAAAGTATATAGTTGCCAATGGTCAGCTATATTGGAGGGATCCTTCAGGCATACTGTTGTTGTGCCTCACATAGAATGAAGTGGAAAGTATAATGATAGAGTTTCATGAAGGAATCTGTGGAGGACATTACAGTTGGAGGGCTACAGCTCATAAAGTTCTGAAGGCTAGCTTCTATTGGCCAAAATTATTTGGAGATGTTTTTAATTGGGTTAGAGCATGTGATAAGTGTCAAAAATTCGCTGAAAGACAAAAGATGTTTGCTTTGCCCCTAATTCCAGTTCATATAGATGAACCATTTCAGCCATGGGGATTAGATTTTATTGGAGAAATACATCCCCCTTAAAGTGGCCAACACAAATGGATATTAACAGTGACAGACTACTTTACAAAATGGGTGGAAGCCATACCTACAAGAAATGCTACAGATGTTGTAATCATCAAATTCATGGAAGAGAACATCATATCCAGGTTTGGTTGTCCAGCTAGAATTGTAACTGATAATGCACAGGCCTTCAAGTCCAATAAATTTGTAAATTTCTGCCAGCAGTATAATATTGCATTAAATCGATCCACATATTACTATCCACAGGGGAATGGCTTGGCAGAATCATCTAATAAAACTATGGTGAGGGCCTTGAAGAAAATAATCAATGAGACCCAAAAGAATTGGAAATCTCCCTATGAATTGGTGTATGGGCGAGCAGCTATGTTTCCTGTGCAATTGGCTTTGCCAGTGGCATGTTTCATGCAGTAAAATCATGAAGAAACAGATGACACGGTCATAAGGATTAACCAACTGGTAGAATTGGAAGAAACACGGAGCCAAGTGAATCAGAGATTAGCGGAGTATCAAGAAAAAATGAAAAATATCTTTTATCGGCATTCGAAAGATAGAAAATTTCAAATTGGAGGTGGTTCTTAGATGGGACGTTCGAAGAGCAGAGAAGGGAAAGCATGCTAAATTTGATCCACTTTGGTTTGGTCCATTTAAAGTTGTGGAACAGGGAGGTAACAACACGTTCATATTGGAAAACTTACAGGGTGATCTGCTTGACTCCCCTGTAAATCACCAATTCCTCAAGCCCTATTTTCAATTCTGATTCAGGCAGAGCAAGCCTGATGTACCATACTGTATATATGTTTTTTTTAAGTTTTGATTTTGTGCGTGCACTGATAAATTATGAAGAAAAATTCCAGAAGAGCAGAAGATCAGGGTAGGCACAGAAATGATCACTAGTCTGCAGGTTCTCGCCACGTCCACGGAGGAACGTACCATCCACAGTTGGAGCCTATGTTGTACATATTAGCCCTTGCATATAAATTTTTGGTCTACTGCCTTCTCCAAATCCATTTCAAACCTCTGCCGTGGCCTAAAACCTCCATATTTCTGCTAAACATTACCATTTCCGCTCATAAAATACATTGTGCAAAGGTTAAAACCTGCACTCGGAAATATGTCAGGCCTGGCCCCCTGAAGCCTTAGCCCCTTTTGTTTTATTTCACATATGACCTTGGCGCAAAAACCTTGCGCTAAACAGGCGGGAGCTTATCGCTTCATATTTTCGGGTAAAGCCATAGCCGTCCGATCAAAAATCAATCAACGGTGTGGAGTCTATTTTCCCTGGTGGTCCCCGTGTCTGTATCCCGTCGCAGAAAACCGGCTGTATCGTTCCGCACCACCTTTACAGCGCTGGCGGTTTTCCGCAAAACGCAGCGATTCCACGAGTCATGCGCCACGTGTCCCTCTGTACGTCCCGAAACCACTTCCATTTCGCACGTTAATTTTCAGTCAAAGGTCGGGCAGCGGAATCATCATCAACCGTCCGATCCTACATCCTCCATCCAACTGTGACTATTTTCTAGAGTTGCACACGTTTTAATCCACGTCCATATCGTCCCTGGCCCACTTTGGATCACCTTTCTGCTCGTATTAGCCGTCGATTTCATTCCTAATCGCATGACCCGGAATCATCCACATGTCTTGTTGACCGCCCGAGCCTCTCACCACGTCATCTGTTCCCTTTGGTTGTTCGTACGCCTACATGTCATCATCCCTGTGCCCATTATATTTCCATCCCTGTCGCCTATATATACGTGTTTCATTCATATTTTTCGTTTTTATTCATACATCGTGTTTAAACTGTTTTACGTGGAAAAATTACATCCTGTCTGTTTACCAAAACCTCTTTGTGATTCCGCAGTCACCCCGCATGATCTCTCCACGTAGCCATATCACCGACACCACCATTGTCTCCACCTCCACTCCCCTTGCACCTGTGTCTGGTTTCTCTAATATATTTGTGGGTTTTTCAGGTTTGTATTGAGAAGGAGCTTCCATAATGCATCGCCTCCGTCGTAGAGGCCAAGATCTCTTGTAAGGACCATTCTTAATAGCGAAATTTAAGAGGGAAGCTGAGGGTAGTTGCTGTGATATGACTTCATTAATGGAAGCAGAAGTAAACCCATTGAACCCTACCGAGCAATTCAAAGGGGGCAGATTCTGGTAGTTGAAAGCATAAATGAGGTTACGAAGAATATCAACAGAAGATCGAAGAGCTCAGTGTCCGGCATTGAAAAATGCAAATTACAGTTCAGGGCTCAGAGGGCGAGAGTACCGTGTAAAAATATAAGCAACCTCAAGGTTTTATTGCAACAGATTTTTCTCTTCCCGCTAAGTACAGAGCATGTATATATTTTATTCCTTATGTCTTGTTCATGAGGAGATTTTTTATCCTTAGCATTTATTCCATAAAACAACAGCAGAGTACTTGCACCAGTTCAGCACCGCCAAACATGCATAGGCAGGTTTTTCTTTCAAATTCGTTTCAAATAAGAACATTAAATGTATATCACCTACCTCATTCTCTAGAGTTTTCTCCTTCCCCTATAAAAACTAGAAAGAAAGGCATTGTAAGGGTTCCAGATTTCTATCAGTAAACTGTGCAGTGAGAAGTTCTTGTATACATCTTGTAACACTTCTGTATGAAGGCTCAGAGCCCGTAGGGTCTCAGTGAGGAGGAGTTATAACTGTAATGAGGATAATGGTCTTTGGTATCTCACAGTATGTAATTTTCTCTTATGTGTTAATATAAAATCTCATTCCATGCTATTTATCTTCTTGTATCATGTTCTAGAATGCGAGTGGCTCACTGGTCTTAAGTAAGGATTCATCCTAGTTGGTGCCCATACTTGGATTAGTCAAGTGCTTTAAATAGGCCTAGTCATGATATATTGTTCCATGTTCATTTCATCCATATTTTCTGCTATATTAGTTACTTGAGGAGGGTGCTTTTAAAATGCCATTGTCATGTATGGATTCTTAGTTGGATAAGCCCATACGTGGTTTTGTTGTGTATCTGGGTATCAGCCTCATGCTAACTAGTATCTTCTTCATGTTTCCTCACTGCATCCACTTTCTGATATTTCATTTCTGTGACATATTATTTGAACTGGCCCTCTTTGCAGTAAGTTGTCTCTTAACTTTCTGATGCTCTTGTATTGGAGTTTTGCATGCTGTCCCTACATTATTCTTATCTTTGTATCAACTTCTGAGAGAGAGTGGTTCCATTTAAAATAATTTCCTTGTTCTGCAAGAGATAGTAAGAGAGTTTTTCGATTGACAACCCAAGATATATTATGATCTCCTTGCTATATTAAGATGTCCTAGGCACTGGTCTATAGCAACTCTAGGCTGTCTCTAGGGGTGACAATATTGTCCACAATAGCTTGTAAAATATTATTTGACATTCTGATTTGAAACATTATTTCCTTTTTCATGGTTTTATTTATAATAAGGACACTTATCAGCATAGTGGCCTACTCTTCCATAAGCAAAATATTCTAAAGAAACTTTATCTCCGAACTTACTAGTTCCTACTTGGAGCTTCTTCACAAAATTCACTTCTTCTTCATCTGAAATGTAACCTGCATCTTTAGGCTCCTCCTTTTATTTCCCTTTGTTTCTGGATTAATTTTTTCTTCTCTAACACCTAATATATCCCCTATATTCAACTCATAAGATATTAAGATCCCATAGATTTGTTCAATCTTAAGATTATTAAAACCCTACATTTCTTCAATGACGAAGACTTTGGAATCAAAATTTAGGGTTACTTATCTCAAAATATTTTCAACAATATAACTATCCTTTATTTCATCACTGAGACCTTTCATTGTGTTAATAATCTCATCTAATCTGAGGAAAAATATTGCAATCATTTCATCATCATGTATTCTAAGACACTCATATTTAATTATATATGAATGAATTTTAGCGCTTTTTACCATAGAGTCACCTTCATAGATTTAAACAAGCTTATCCCATAATGAATTTGCGGTGCTTAGTTGCATGAATTTCACAAACTTAGATTCAGTTAATCCTCCCAATATAGCATTTCCAACCTTTGCATTGTCCTCATACAATTTATTTTTTGCATCATATGTGGGAATGGAGGTTGGATATTGATATCCACCTTCAAAAATTTCACATACATCAACTCTTAGAGCTTAAAAATATCATCTCATTCTAACATTCCAGAACATAAATTTAGTTCCATTAAATAGAGGTGGTTTGGTAGAAGATACTCCCTCTTGACTACTCATTTGGATGGATCACCCTTAAGTGATATAGCTTCTTCTGAGGGACCTACTCTAATTCCAATTGTTAGGAAAATAGTAAAAGGTGGGGGGGGTGGTGGTAGGGGGGGTGGTGGTGGGAGGGTGGAGTGAGTTAGTATTTTAATTAATTTAAATTTTTATTTCTCATTCATAATTGTGTATATTAATGTTATTGATACAACGCGGCATGTACATAACTTCAGTGAATGCAAACTGTGTATGTCCAAATTACTTAAATTTTCAGAACTTCCATAAGATTTTTTTTTCCAAGGAAAAATTCGTAATTCTATTAATGAAAATAAAATTACACGTTGCATCAGCAAGTAGTTTTCCAAAAACCAATCTATACTGGTGTTCAAAAAAAATACAAATAACCTAAAAATAATAACAGGAGAAAATCAAGTTTTTCTCCCTTTCTTCTTCTCGACCTTAGGCCAACGCGCTTGTGATGGAGAAGGAGAGACAAGGGCGAGCTAATTTTATTCTATGTGTGCCCCATTATCCTTTTCTGAATATGAGGTATCTAATAAATGATGTTGTTTAATCCCACCATTTTCCATATCCATTGACTCCTTTGCAGGTCGTTTCGGGGGTTTTTGTAAGTCAAATGCATCTTGGGTTTCATTCCTTTGTACTTTTGGTTTTGTCAATGGCTTTTCGATCTCATTTGGGGTGGATTCATCCACTTCTTATTTTTCATATTCCTCTAGATCACATGGGGAAATTTCCACCCTTTTGGTACCTTCCCATTTTTCTTTCCTTTTTGGTTATCTCTTTTGCATTTGAACATTTGTTTTTTAAATGGTTGGTCTGCCTGCATATTCTGCATTGAAATGCATTGTTTTCATAATCTAGGTGTTGTGTTTAGATTTTTTGTTTGTGTTTCAATTGTATACTTTATGGTAATCCTTTGTTGAGATTAACTTCCACACAAATGCATGTGAAAGTATAGATCCTTTCCTCCAAGAGTTGTGTGTCTTTTTTTATGTATTTCCTAATGTTGTTCCCAACACCTTCTAAGATGCTTTCATTCCAGGAATGCAGGGGTAGGTTGTGTAACCGAACAAAAATAGGCATTGTCGAAACAAACATAGTATTTGCGTCAAAATCCAAGAACCATGGGGTGATGAAGAGTCTGGTAGAACCCTAGACCCATGGTCCCTCTCAGAGTATAATGTCTCTGAGTTCTGAGGATGAAATTTTGACAATGAAAAATACTTGGGAACAGAGATGGATTTCACAGTCCGTGGTCCATCTTATGAAGATCTAGTGAAAGATTTCAATTGGTTTGGGCCAGTAATAGTTGAATCTACAAATAAGTTCTTTTGATTCGTATGTGGTGTGATGTTCATCTATATCTGGTATTTATATGGACAGTTCTTGTGTGTGATTCAGTTTCTCTACTATTTATGGGCTCAGGGCACTTCCATCTAGTTCTGTAGGTGAATTTTCTTTGTTTTCCCCCTACAAGATGATCTTGTAGGAGGATCCTTCTTTTGTTGTGTTTATGTTTTGAGGTGTTGCTGCCCCTGGCCCCCCCTTGGCCTTTGGTTCTTCCCTTCTTTTCAGCTCCTCCTCTCAGCCATAGGTTTAGAGTAATGGTGACCCTAGAATAATGTGGTATTCCATGATTGACCTCTTTTCTTGTAGAATATTTCCTTCGTTGATAAGAGATTGTAGGTTTGATGGATAACCCATTGTTTTGTTGATTTTTTTTTTTAATTATTTACCTTCTTTGTATAAGTTAACCATTGTAGTATATATTTCCCTTAAGGGGTTCTAATAAAAAATTTAAAGTAGGTTTGAGATACCTATTTCTTTTTTTCCTATGCATTTTTGTTGTCTTCATTCCCCTCCAGTTCTGGGAGCCCCCGGGATAGAGTGATCGGTTGGTGCTGGGGAATGATTTCCATAAGATGTTTAAATTAATCATTACATTATTATTTAATTATCCATTCAGTATGAAGTAAATAATAGATAAATCACAACCCATAATATATAAACATTGGGAGTTTACGTCGAAATACAATGTGGGAGAAAACCATCGTTGTTGTCATCTTTGTCTTCTTTCTTATCATATAAATAAAATATTCATTACATCTTGTATTGGTGTGGACTCTTACCAAAACACAGGAATGCACTTGTAGGAGGTTACAACCTCCACTTGTTCTCCAACACCCATTCGAAAGGAGCTACAACCATGATGATCTCATTTACCAAGTGGTACCAGAAGGAAGCTTCTACCCACTCAATGAAGGCTACAACCCAAAATATTACATTTCATAATATTTCACACTGGATCCACCTATCAGTCAATCATAAAAACATATAGGCCACATTTCATCAAATTTTCACACTTTACCCACACAAAAAATAAGCCCAAACCACAAGAAACAATCACAAAATTTGAATCACTCAGGAATTGTACACCAAATGAATCACTGAAACATCAAGTCACTAAATATGAAAGAAAATCAATCACTGAATCGAATCTTAAACAGTGCAACCATATCAAATCAATGCAATAGCAAATAATAATGTCACACATCAACCATTCAACCATTCACTAATTAATCACACTATTAGATACCAAACAATCATCAAAGAGACAATATGTAGTCACTGCAAACCCTTATCAATATCAACTTCAGAATGTATACATGATTTTTTGAGGTATACCCACATATCTATGCACTTATTGTGCATACCACCTGCATACAGATCTTGATTCTCTCAATATTGAAACATTGTCAAATTGAATCATTGAAATGTTGAGTCATAACACCAAATAATCACTCACTGAATGAAATATCATCACCGATCAATATACCAAGCTATAACCAAATTAAGCTAATCAACATTGTCAGACATAGATCATCATGATCAACACATCATTGATAGACAATACGAAATATAAAAAGCATCATCAAATGTCAGTAGCAATTTAAACCCTGATCAAATTCAACTTAGAATATATACATAATTGTCTTTAACCAGAACTATGTATACAAACTTATCATGCATAAAACATGTGTATATATTTCAAGATACTGAACACCAAAACCCAAATCATGAAGCAATCTAAATAAATTATTTCATAATATATATGAAACCATTGTGAGACATACCCATGTATGTACACAACTATATAGAAGCAGAGTTTCATGTAGGTCTTTAAATTACTGAAACAAAACATCGTTGAAAATTGCCTGTGAAACCCATATCTTTGTGAAAATACTGTTAAATGCTACATATCTTAGAGGATATATATTTATGATCATAATTCTACTGTAATCACAGATCTTTCATTGTTAGTCATTCAAACAAGAAAATCAATGAAGCATATATTCAATGCAACTTCAGATCTTTCAGATTTGAACCAATTCCTTGCTCCCTGGTGCACACATGTTCCAAATTATATTACACATGAATGATTCATTACATTTTAAACTTAACTCCTTGATCTCCATTTCCTTATATAATTTTTTTCCTTTGCCAATACTACAGGAAAATACTTTAGTACTGTTGATGGGATTAAAAAGATGTTGTCGTCACAATTACTATGGTAACGACCCATGGTTTCCAATTTTCCATGGTTCATATTATGCATGTGATTTTTTTTCATAAAACCTATGTATGTATGTGACTCTTCTTTACAAGGTTCATCTATACTCTTCAATTGTCACAATTTCCATGCATTATGTAATTGAACTGCCATTTATTTTCCATATCCTCCATAACATCTATACCAATATTCCTAATATCTATGTTAGTTCCATGACCATAATAATGTAAGCAAGCTGACATCAAGGATATATTTGAAAAGCATGTTGTCATCAAGAACAACACATTAGCCATAATGCCAACAATTGTTCTGCACATATTGGATATGCAAATATCCCCTTTGTTTTAAGCCTTATAATTCAATAAGTAATGTAAATAACATCAAAATAATACTATAAATTTCAGTGTGAAAGTTAGGATGAAAATAAATTGAGTGTAAATACGTAAATATTTCATCTTACCAGAACAAATACCAAGTCGTGGGAAATCGTGAATAGTCCAACATAGAAAACCATACAACATGAAGGACCTATTTGATGGAGGAACAAGAAATTGTCCTACAAGTAATCATTAAGAAAAAAATTAATTATTTAAATCATATAAAACAATGTTTAAAAGAATAGTACGTGTTATTTATATAAAATTGAAAAATGTATTACAACAATCCCTATTTAATTCAAAATGATTGTAGGAATCATACTACCCACTCGAAGCTCATCATTTATGTAATTTATTTGTATGATTGCTCTTGAATTTTTTCTTTTCACATCATATAGAACATCCACAAACAACAATTTTCTCAAAGCATCCATCCTATGTACTATAGTCTTGACAAACCTCCTATTCAGTGCAATCATTTGTTGTGTCTGCGAGATCCATTGTCATATCCTCTTCCAACCATTATCCTCTCTGTGATTTAATATTTTTAGGTCCATGTACATGTACATATCTTTTTATTTTTCTAGTTGAAGCCTTGGGCTCTGCATTTGCTCCAATATCCATCTAAATTAATTAACAACATGCACTATTTTTTGTCAATATTGGATAAAACACTATAAATTTTAATAATATCATGAATAAAGATGGACATATCACAAATTTCCATTATATTATTTTTTCCTAAGTTAACTCAAAATTTGAGTACTTGATGTCCCGCGTCATCCATTGTGTCCTCATTTGATATGACACGATTTGTTTCCATTTCCTCATCTCACTATAGTAATACACAACATAGGAAATGATTTTTGATACACTAATTATATCATTTCAATGAATATGATATCTAACACAAAACTTCACTTTAACCATATATATGACATATTCATATCATGTTAATTTGTAGTTGAAAAAAAATAAACAATTTATGACCCTCGGTATATGCATCGATCCAAAAGTTCAACAAGAAAGTATCCAACATCCATATCCCTCATGGTCGTCAAAATTTTCAAACATTTCCCTTAATCATAAAATCACATTTAATCACCATTCCTGTGAATTTTCAACCAATAAGTTTGATCTGAAAGGCATCATGGAAAAAAGTTTGACTTTCTCTCCTTATGTTGTATTATTTGTGAATTCATAAAGACCTTCCTTCTATATTTTAGGTTTCTTTGTTTTCTTACCAGTATTGTATCTGCAGATTATGTTGTAATATATTTTGTGAACCACTTTCCTCTCTATGATTTATTCGTTCTACGTCATCCATGTCTTATGACCATGGCCTCCTCTTGATCATGTAATACACAACAATGACAAAAAAATTTAGTACACCAATCAAATCCAATTATCAGAATAAAAACAATAAGTTTAGCGAAAAAATTATTAGTCGATTATATTTTGAATAGATTATAATTTGTCATTACAACATAAATATTAATTGATATTAGAATTTTTTCCCTATGTAACACATTTTACCACTAGTGTGTATATCAATTGGGTTTCATTCCTTATTAATAACTTACTTTATGCAATCATTTTAGAGATAATTAAATAACTCTATAGTGAATGTAGTGGATTATCGAAATTATGGTTATTCTACTGAATGTGTTCTATTAATTTATATTTTATTTGAGAATAATATTAAATTATTATAAGATTTATTTTTTTCCTAGGAGAAATTGGAATTTTCATTAAGATAAAATATCAAATTACATGTTGTATGGTTCATATGACATCATACAAAAAAAACTATATTGGTATCAACAAAATTAGTACCATCGTCCTATCATATAAAAAAAAATATATACATCATGTCAGCAAAGTCTTGTGATTATAATCTAGGATATGGATGTTGTTATCATATCAAAAATTAAGACCAAATTGCGTAAAAGTGGTCCACAAGTGTTATAAAAGTTACATAAAATATGTTCAATCATGTAAAACCGCATCTCCCTATTGTATGTCCATGAATGGTCGGTGATAATATTGTTATCGTGTATTTTTTTTGAACTCCGTAACATTCCAAGTACCAAGTGCCTAATTCTTGTAACATTTCTATGTCTAATTGTTTATGGAAAAAATAACTTTCCATGCACTAGACTAGCCATTGTTTGTGCCTAAATGTTTCACCCCAATTAGATCACATTATGAGACCTTAGTCAGCACTAAAGTCAGTGATCAGCAAGTAGAAATTTGCAAATTCTCATGGGCCAAAACTTCGAAAGTAAATACCCACCAACTATTGAACTACAAAAAAATCACACTCTTTATTTCTCCTCTAATAATTTTTTTCACAGTTGATAAGGGCAGACTTGGAAAGAAAGGAATAGGCTCGTCTAACCCCGCTTGGGTCATGATCTGGGACATATGGCTTTTCTTCTCAATCACTCTCATGTACATAAGAATATGGATATGGATCACTCTCAGAAATGTATATTGGCCATTCTGAATGAATATATATGTGCTTTAATTGTAATATGTGTTTATGTGATGGTCGCGTGGGGTTGTAAGGACATCATGTGTTCTGGAATAATTATGTTATGCAGGTTGTGTGTATATTTTGACCACGTAAAAATTCCAAGGACATCCTATGATTTGAATTTATCAAGCTTTAAGAGGGATTAAATCTCTTAAAGTGAAAACCTTTTTTCAAATGTTGCACTCTAAAATAGCTCTACATATAAAGAGATTTGATCCTTATCATATTTTGGTAGATCTGTGGTTAAGAGGTTAATATGGATCTATATTTATTTATAGTATAATGGAGATGTGAAATTCCTTCTATATTTAATATGGAGTTTGTTAGTGTCAGTATTTGCATCTTGCTAGTAGTGATAAAAAAATCCTCTTTTCATATCATTTTAGGGGTCCCACCCAAATTTTTTTATCATTCCACCAGATCATGCAAAAATTTAGTCACTAATGGTATCCCTAGTCCAAAAACATCAGTCTTCCCCATATTCGATTACTTTCTAGCATAGTTTCATACCTTGCTGACTGTACACCATCCATAAAGTCAATATTAGTCATGTCATCTTGAAATCTAGTTTTGCAAGGTCTCATTGGGTATTTTAGGTTTTTTCAAGATTTCATTAGGTCATTAGGGTTTCGAAGTCAAATAAAACTTCATTTACACTCCATAATACTAGAAAGTAAAGGGTGTTCCAATAACATCTCTTCACCATATGAAGATGATTTATGAAGAAAAATTCTTGTTTCAGCAAGTAATTTTGGTTTTCAGATGTAATTTTTAATTTTCATTATGTAATTTTATGTCATTCAAATGTAATAAGTATCACAATTCCCAAGCTACTAACTCAGAGTTCCAATATGCCAAAGCATAAAAAATGTCAAATCCTAGTGTTCTCAAAGTCCTCAAATGATCAATTTGTCAAAGAAAAAGTCAAATGAAAAATTAAAGATTCAAAGCTTAAAGTGAAAGTGAAGAAATAAAAAGTGGCTCTGAAGGCCCAATTTCTTCAAATGAATAGGTATAAATACCACCAATACATCATAAAGAAGCTCATTTGTCATTTCATCCATTGAGCTTGCACTCCTTTAGCCGGAAAAATCAAATTGTAGTGTCATAGGCTGATTTTTTCAGTGTCATTGTGCTTTCATAGGGTGGTGATATGCTTAGAGAAGTGGAGCTATGCTTAGAGAATGCAACGTTGCAGTTTCTCCCCATTGGCGTTGCGCTTCTGTGCAAGGTATTGTGCTTTTTCCTGATGAACTACGTATCATGGCACCAAAAATCACCAAATCACCTCTAAACTCTCTCAAACTCTCAATAAATGTTTGTTACGCATTCTTTGAAGTAAGTACACTGAATTTTTTACCT
Organism: Pinus albicaulis; assembly: GCA_034641835.2. NCBI lineage: Eukaryota > Viridiplantae > Streptophyta > Pinopsida > Pinales > Pinaceae > Pinus > Pinus albicaulis. The sequence goes on from CM076574.1 coordinate 559,817,481, forward strand.
ACTTTCACTCCTAAACAATCATTTCCTAGTTTTTTTGTTTCTCAAGTGAAATTGACATTTGTTTAGTGAGAAACCCTTGTTTTACTGCTAATTCCCAAATTTTATTCCCTAATACCCTACATTTCCTTCCCACACATCTAAAAACCATATCCATACCCTTGAACTATCATTTCCTAACCCCTAAGTCCCTTTTCAAAACCCTAATTCCTAGGCTTCTACATTCCTAGGCAGCCCCTTCCCTAAACATGTAATTAAATTCTCATTTCCAATTCCCTTGTAATTTTGGCCTCCCATCACCTCCCAAAGCTTCATAATCCCTTCCCCCATATGCCTAAAGTTTCCTAGAGTTATCCCCATTCCCTATACCCATATTCACTCCACATTCCCATATACCTCATCCCTAGGGTTTCTAGGCCACCAAACACTATGGAAGGAGATAGAGACTATATGGAAGAGGAGGGTAGAGAAAAGAGAAGGCCTCACAAAGGAGTAAAAATCCTAATACTGGAGCCCACCAACACAAATTAATTGAGGGTCTCTCCCATGACTATCATTTGCTTTGATTATGTAGGTTGGCTTGATTTTTGCAACATGATTCAGAGGGTCCAACATCATCCTATGTTAAGTAGAGTCTTCATCTCAAACCTCAGAGGTAATCAGGTGACCGTTGTAGGTGTGACCTTCAGTGTATCTACATCTATCATTTTTGATGCCACAGGGATTCCAAACATGGGAGAGAAATGGTTCAAATCCAAATATTTGGAGGATCACTACTATGAACCACTCATTAAACCAAGATATAGGAATGAAAGGATGAGGGTTTTCCCTTTTAGCTACCTTCATGATAGGTATGCACCCATGATGAAAATAATCATGAAGTAATTCTCTTATGAAGGGAGGTTTTCTAGGCTTTACACATACGACATTAGACTGCTAATGCACTTCACAAGAGTAATATTTCTCAATATCCCATACCTTTTATTCAAGAGCATAGAAAAAAAGGCATTCATTGTGAAAAAGAGAGACTATGACCAACATAAGAATAGTCTCTTCCACCAATCATTGATCAAAATCATTGTGCTCCATCACCTTGATCATTTGGGCATCTCATGGGACACCTTCATTGCAAGTGACATCTTCACTACTCCACCAGCTCCACATGATGAAGATGTACCTTATTCATCTCATTCTGCTACATCTATGCCTCCACCTTAGTCCATTTGACCTACTCCATCACCATCACCACCATCATCACCATTTGATGGTCAAGATGAGTCACCTAGCAGAGTTGATGTCAGCAAGCCTAAAGAGGATGAATTGGGCATATTGGAAAAAGCATACCAGAGAGGGTATAGACAGGTGTTTTCCCCATATATTGTGGGCAGGGACCTGCCTTCTTCACCAGCAAAGCAAGTACATAAGGGAAAACAAAATATGGCAGACGAATATGTACATGAGGAAGCCATCGTAAGGAGGAAGACCTCCATGAGACAAAGACTGATTTTGACCTTGTTTACTTGGATGAGCAACATGATGATGAGGCCTCCAAATTGATTATCAAGTAGAAGGATTCCCAAATCATGGAGCTTCAAACCAAATTAGAGAGATATTAGTTTTTCATTGCATATTATGAGCATGAAAATGAACAACTCAAGACTAAGCAGGTCGTCATGGAGATCCAGTTTCTCAAGGCAAAGAGAGAAGAAAAAAAAGCAAATGTCTTGCTTGATGAGGCTTATGAGAGGTATGGTGAGACAAATGGGGAAAAATAGCAAGTTCCAAGTGGAAGATCTAGGACTAAAGGGCTAAAAAGAGAGAGACAAAAGGAGTTTGAGCTTGCTAATGAGCTAACTTTGAATGAACAACTTTCCATCATGGTCAATGAGAACTAGGAGCATTGGCTTGACAGGGCCAACCAGCATCTTGAGAAGCTCCTGGAGAAGGAAAACATGGACAACTACATATTTACAAAGAGGGCCAAAGATTACTTCAAGAAAACTCAAATTACAAGCTCAAAGCTCCAAAAAGACAAATCAAGACTTGAAACCATAACCAAGAAAAATGAAGGGGGAAAGCTTGATATTCTTGTTTAGGCATCACTCATTTCCTAACACACCTCATCAACATCCATAGAAGAAAACTTGAATAATTTTGGGAAATTTTTGGAATTTTTTGTGTTTTTGATAGTTTAGCACAGTCCCACTCTCAAAAGTGTAGCACTGTAGGCGTTGTGTTTTTTCTAGGGACCTCCAATGGCATAACTGAAGGTACCATTAGATTCATAAGGAAATTTAAAGTCATGAAAACATATTTTATAAGATTTTTTGGGTCAAAGAGTAGTAAAAAAGTAAAAAAACACTCAAAAAATGACATTTCTACCCTGTTTTGGAGGTTGGTGCTGCTCTTTTGACCAGCCTTGGGAGAATTAGTTTTTGGAGGGTCAAATCAGCACCATTTTGGAAACCAAACATAGATCTAGAAACTAGACTAGACATTCTTTCCAATGAGCTATCCTAAGCTCAATTTTTACACCTAGAACCCTCTCAAAATTGGAGCTGAAGATGGCACTGCACTTTGACCTTGATGCTACGCTTTTGACAAATTTTCTCAGTTTGCTGATATTTACTAATTTTCTCAGTTTTTTTGCAGTTTCACTTGGAAAATGGAGTTCTTTAAAATGTGTAATATCCCAAATCTGGAACAGCTACACTATTGGGGATATCTTAAGATATTACTAATGTGGAGGTCAACAATTCATAAACATGAGCTGGAAATAGCAGTGAATAACATCAACTTCAGAAAATGCAATAAGATCTCATATCCATCTTATTAATAATACGGTAGTAGAAAGTGTACAAGATCTTGAGGAAATGATCACTCTAGCTTAGGTAAATCCATCATCAAAGACACAAGTACAATAATCATGAAATGCACTGCTACATAAGATAAGCAAAGCTATGACTTCGCAGTCTATGAAATATAATTGTTGCAAACTGATGTTAACACATGGATATAGCAATGTATAGCTCAAAAAAATATGGGGGAGCAAGATCTCAACCCCTCCAAAGATCTCTTCTCCAACTTTATGAAACATGTTGTCCCAAATCATCTCATATGTGATGAGTTGGAAGTCACCATCATATGGCATCCAGTCAATCATATGGCTCACCTCAAATGGAAAAAAATGTTTTGTTGTAGTGGCCACATACTCTCTCATGATGTCCTTAGAGCATGCAATGCAAATAATGTGGGAAATCCCTCCCCCAAGGGACACATCCAACCAATGTTTCATTCCCCCAATCATGATCCCAACAAGTATAAAAACAATAGCAACATAAGGAACCATAATGAGAACCATGCTTGTTGTCATATTTAGCAAGGGAGAAGGACAATGGTCCCTCAATTATAACCAATGCAGTTTGACCCTCAACTGCAAAAGAGTGTGATAAAAAGTGTGGCTTCTCAACCACTTGTTTGCTGTCCCACTCTCCTCGTATGTATGGATAAAGTGAATGATGTATGGTGCAAGGTGAGCATGTCCTCCAAAATACATTTCCTCCCCAAGTCCTCCTAGGGAGTGGTCACCAATATTTCTCATGGCATCTAGTAGACCGTGGGGTCTTAGAAAAAGAATGCTCCTCCTTGGAGCAACATCCTGTACATGTATGGTTAAGGGATGCATATATTCATTATACAAATCATTATGCAAATAAACAATACCCTTACCATAAGTCTTTCTCATGCAAATGGAGTGGCCCGAAGATGAGTCTCCTCTCACCCTCAAAGAGAAAAGAGGTGGTTGTGCTAACTCCTCCAAAGAGTTATGTATCTCCTCCATCTGCACATGATCCATGCATCTCCTCATATGTTGATCTGTCAATATCATGCAAGTAAAATGATCCTTGGAATACTCCACCAAAAACCCGGAGCTCCAACATGGATCTATCCTCCATAGTGACAGCGCTGATTATCCCTCATGAAACATCTGTCATATGGTCCTCTTCTCCTTTGACATCTCCTATGCCAAAGATGCAAGTTGGAAGCCTGCTATCCTTCCCCTGTTACTTCTGCCACAGCGCAGAATATGAAATGAGTGTGGGTAAAGATGATATTAAGAGAATTCCCCTCTCCTCCTTGAGCCTACCCAAGACACTCAACGCTGTAAAAATAACTACCAAGGTCTCCACTCCTCTGAAATCATTGAATGGTGACTCAAAATGTGAATCATCTCTCATCCTCTACTATTCTGGTGGTCTCCTTGGTGAAATGCCTCCATGCAATGAGGCATCATCATCAAGAGTAGACTATATACATGAATGGAAAATATTTCCCCTGCTCTCACTGCATAATCCAGTCTCCCTCTTAGGTGCATCAACCTCATGAAATAGACAAGGGTGTGTGCTCCTCATCACATGATGCTATTCATCCTCCCTATCTCCTCCTGGTATCTCCATGGTTCCACACCTTATCATCAATGGCACATGTAGAACATGAGTTGTGCCTTGATCTCCACATATGAGATCCTGGGGAATTTCTTGCAATGATACAAGAATCCCTCTAGTTGGAGCAAGAGATCCTCCTTCCTTTGCATGAGGTGCTAGATCAGCTTTAGATCTAACAGTGTTGTTGCCCTCAGCTTCCTCAACATGAATGGGCAATCCTCCAATAATGTTGTTGCAAATATGGAATTTCTCCCAAGGTGGGAGTAATTATTGATCTTCAAAGGCCAAGGAGCATCCCCTTTGCACCATGATAGTGCCATCTCCTACTCTTGTAACATCATACAAGAAATGAGAGCAAATCTTCCCTTGCTCTCCGAAGAACAACCCAAGCAACAAAATTTTTTGCTGCTTCATTATGCTCTCATCATACAAGATATGTGATGAAGACATAGTGAATGATATGAATGTTACATCATCACTATGCATCCATACTCTTTTCTGCTCGATGCCAGCATCTTGCCACATCTTCTCCATCCTCGTACCCTTGGAAAGAGTGTATGCCAAGTGATGGCCAAACTCCTTCAAGAGTAACCAGTGCAGCCAAGCCTCCTGTTGTCCAGTATCATAAATTTGCAAGTACCTTACTAGATTATTTCTCACCATCCAAATCCACTCAGTCCATTGTGGATATCTCCTTCCACCCTTCACCTTCGTACTCCTCCCATGAGGACTACCATCATCCCAAATCAGATCTCTGCATTTCATGGGATCTTGAAATGCAATCTTCCCAAGGATCAATTTGACCCCATAAGGACCCAAATAGGTGGTAGGTAAAAACCTCCCATCATGATGTGCATGGCTCAAGAAATTTCCAACACAGTAATGAGATATTTTATCCATCCAAGGATGTCCTCCATCTTCTATTTGCTCGTGTGAGAAGGGAATAACCTCCTCAAACTATTGAATAATCTTGCACTCCATGATGTGAGGGAGTGCACCTTCACTGAAATCTCTCCTTGAGATCTCCTCCTCATGCATGGTCTTCCAAAAATAAAGAGGCATTGGAGATTATGCCAGTAGAAGTCTCTCTTTGAGTTGTGGCATGCTTATTGAGAGAGTGTCATCTAGAGAGGAGAAAGAGTTTCTTATCTCTAGATGTCTACTCCTTCTCACTGCTTCCTCAATGAAGTTGTCCTTTGAGTGCTCATATGAGGAATGGCTCATATTTTCTCCATCACTTCTCTTGTGCAGCGCAGTGCTATTCTACTACTCTAGGTCAACTGCATGCAATGATGTAGACCCATCCAAAGTGTTTGTTGAAATGACAAGAGATGGATTTTTAATCATACCTTGGTAAAATGTGGAAGCTCCTTGTAGGGCTGCAACAGTTTCCTCCTCATAAGTGTTGGCCTCCCAAACTGTTGAAGATGAAGGATGCTCCTTCATGGTCTCAACAGTGCTGGTACATGCCTCATCAACTAGTGGTGAGGGCTCCTCCCTCCTTTTGCCAAATATTCTAATCATTCTTTGAGAAAACTCAGCAAGAGTTGAAACACTTGCATGGTCTAAATGGCTGATCCACCAAATATTTGCTTCACCCTCAAGGTGCAATGTTGCAACATATATAACCTCTCTGTCTACTACAGGATGTACCAGGAAGAAAGCCTCTAGATTCTTCACCCAAACCTCTGTTGCACATGTGAGATGTCCATCAAATGTGGACAATAGGATGTGGGATCTTCTCTCTTATTTTTGTTGAATAAATTGTGGTAAAGCCAGAGTCTCTTGGAAGGCTCTAGTTTTAGCCCGGTATTCAGCAAGGTACTCACTTAAATTTAAAATTCCAAGTGTTCTTCATGCATCTGGTCTTCTTCTTTGTGAGAGTAGGAAGTGCATGGTCCTTCCTCTTCTCCTTCTTCAATCTTCTTGACCTCCTTGGAGAGGCTCTCTCTAGATCTGAAAATTGATGAGAGAAAGATTATATTCTTCATCATCTTGATATTTTTTGGCTGAGACTCACAGGCTAAGCCAGAGATCATGCTTTGATACCATTGTAATATCCCAAAAGAGGGGTTTTCTACAACAATGAGAATACCCTAAGGTATTCCAGAGTTGGATATGCATCCCTATGATTGATAATAGATGTTATAGTGTATATAATTCAATAATATGATCAAAATCAGCCTTTACTTCACTTTTGGACTCAAAAGGGTGGTGAAAAGAAGTGATTTATGCCCTAAAATGAGTGTATTCATAAATCCACGTAAAAATAAGGGAAATGGTGAGAGGTTATTTTAGCTTAGGCTATGAGGGACTCCCAAATCTAATTTCATGTCGAAAAAATCATTTTCACTAAGTTAAACAGTTCCTCCACTCTCGAAATGGCTTAAAAAGGCTGATTTCCCATGACCTAGAGTATGCAGAAATTACTGAACCTTGAGAAGCATGATTTTCTGAAGCTAATAGATGAAAATATGTATGAAAATCATGGAATTATATCTGGGGCAATAATTATGCATTTATAAGATAAAAAAAGAGATTTTACATGGATAAACCCTCAAGATTGAGGTGCTGCAACACTGGAAATTGCCAGGAAAGATAGAAAATATAATTTTCTAAAGGCTAAAGCTCTGATTTATTTTATATTAGATCTATAAAATATATATGCATGAAAATATAGATCTATTACAGATCTGGAAGCCAAATAAGTTGTTTACTACATTCCCCTTGCGGTTTTGTGCAAAACATGAAGCACAGAGAGTAGATCTGAGATCTAAGGTTGCAGATCTACATAATTATTTAGAAATTTCCGAATAATAAAATGGTACAGTAGATCATATCTGAAACTCACATGGATTTGATGGCCAATCCATGGATCACCACAGTGAGATGAAGAATCCCAACACCGGAGATCTCTCCTCCAAAATGTAGATAAAACACCTTGCAGCTGTAGATCTACAAGTGACGTTATCCAAGGAGAGAAACAACACTGTAGGCTTTGAGAATTCTTTGGCCTGATGCCAAGATCAAAAACATACCACTGTAATATCCCAAATCCGGAATAGCTACACTATTGGGGATATCTTAAGATATTATGAATGTGGAGATCAGCAATACATAAACATGAGCTGGAATAGAAGTGAATAAAATCAACTTCAGAAAATGCAATAAGATCTCATAGCCATATTATTAATAATATGGTAGCATAAAGTGTACAAGATCTTGAGGAAATGATCACTCAAGCTTAGGAAAATCCATCATCAAAGACATAAGTACAATAATCATGAAATGCATTGCTAAATATGATAAGCCAAGCTATGACTGCGCAGTATATGAAGTATAGCTGCTGCAAACTGATGTTAATACATGGATATAGCAATGTATAGCTCAAAAAAATATGGGGGAGCAAGATCTCAACCCATGGAAACAACAATACACAATCCTTAGAAGGATTGGCTAAAATATACACAAAATGGCAATTCTGCAGAAATGTCAAAGTAGCAATGTAGCAAATGCAACTCAAAAATTGGAAATGGATGAAGATAATTGATGATGCTGCAAATGATGGCTGAATCTTGTCCAAAGGATCTCTCAGGTGAAAGGCTGATCCAATCCCTGTAGATCTCTCCCTCCAAAATAATGGAGCAAGTCCCCACTGCAATTGCACTCAGAAATAACACAGTCTAGAGAAGGGACTACACTATTGGAGAAGGGAAGTGCTTGGCCTGATGCCAATGATCTAAAATAAGCTCAGGAATCTCCCTTACTAACCTCACAAAGGAATAGAAGCTCCCTCCTCTGAAAGATGAGCCAAGGAAATGGTGTTGTGGAGTCCCCCACTGCAACACCCTGTAACACAAAGTTATCCTGCTTCAAGAATATTGTTGTGACTAAAGGAGGTGGCTTTGGCCTTGAGCCAAGAAATTTGGAGAATGAAGAACAATCCCTCAAGAGGCTTCTCAAGAAGGGGAAGGAATCCTAAATATGAATTCCTCGGCAACTTTGCTAAATAGCAAAAGGATGCACAATGTCTGAATAGACAATGAAATCAATAATCCAATTCCATCCATAACAATGGATTCCTTGCCCTCTTTTTAAACAAGTGAAATATTTCTCTCCATGGGTCCCACTCATTAGGGTTTCCTCCACCAAATATCCTCTTCCTCATTCACACTACACTATCTTCCAAAGTGATCCACTCATCCTATGGCAGCGTTGTTGACTTGGTCAAACCTGACCGTGTCTTCATGCAATTTTCCCCTTTCACACATAAGGGTGTGAAATCCAGTTCTTATGTCTATCCATTTTCACATGTGAGGGATTTTATTCAGGTTTTCAATAAGCATGGGCCTCCTTACCCATTTATTTAGCTGCTAGGTGATAAAAACAAAATTTTAATATTCCATTTAGCTATGTGCTAAAATGGGAATATTACAAAATGTAATTCATGATGTAACTTTAATGATGGTGTTTTTACACTTACATAGGGTAGATACATTAGATGAAAATTTTTGATGATGATGTAATGAATCAGTTTCCAAAAAGTGAGGGATGAGACAGTTTGACCTCCCTACACTCTAGGTATCAGTTCATTTTTTGGTGGAACTGCTCCTCAACTCAGGGATTTGACCCCTGAGGATGAGAGAAGTTGTTTTGTGGTCTATATATTTTAGTTTTTTACTCATTTCCAGAGTTGGATGTTGTTGCATTGATCAGAGACTCTATTGTAATCAGTATTTGGCAGGAAATTAATGAAAATGTTGCAGTTATTTATTTGTTATACTTGTGGTATGGAAATTTAGCATTGTTCTTCTAATGTCTCATTATGTATGAATGTTTTGTCTTCACAATCCATTTCATCTCTATTGTATGTTGATTGTTGATAAGTAGAATACATTTCTCATGCTCTGTTTTGGGAAAATCTTCATATTTTGTTCATTTTCTTTAGTTTAGAAAGAATACATGCTTTGCCTTTCTCTTTTTAGCTCCTCATTAGTCTGATCCGTCTCACCCTAAAACCTTAAAGTGTTAGCCTTCTTACCTACCTTGCCCCATTGAATCTCTGCAACCCTAATATTATTTTGCATGAGCTAGCCTCTTTGACCTAATTCACCCATCTAGCAAACCAATTTCAAACAAACAAACCACTATACTCATACCTAGACTAAAACCCTAATTCATCCAACCCTCATAGATATGATTTTCTAGAGAGAGCCCTCTCCAGTTTGGTAGGGCTAGCTACCAAGCTAAAATATTAGTTTGTGGTTACCTCTGTTTGGACTCTTTCTCAAGCTTAGAGATCTAGTGGAGCGATAACAGAGTTCAAATGTGACATTTAGAAAAAATTCAACATACAATAGAGCGATAAAAATATCATATTTAATGCATATATTCTTTGTAATTTCTATAAGGTAGATGTGAATTTAAAAATATGACTACAAAAAACATTTTAATGTGTACAATACACACACACACACACCGACACACACACAAAGAGTGAATTCATTGTTCATATTAAGTCAAATATTTTAATACAAGATCCCCCTTAATCTAGGATTTGTCAAGAGAACCTAGATGGACAAATTCTCTTTATGTTCAAACTTTTCATCAATTTTTCACTTTAAATGAGGTTTGTAGCTTAGGAGATCTGATCTCTCTTGGATTTTGATAGATCTAGGGTTAAGATGGGTCTATGCTAGTATAATGAAATTAGTACTAATATTTAATTATTGATTTCACATTAATTATATTTTGATTATATATATTTACATATTTTATGATATAAAATACCATCATAGATCCATCTTAAATCTAGATATACCAAGAGTTGAGAGGGATCAAATCTATTTTCTTTTCTAAAAGAGGTTTTCACCTCAAGAGATTTGATCCCTCTTAGCGCTTGGTAGATCTGAATTGGTTTAAATATTAATTATAACAATTATTTTTATTTTTATTTTTATGTAATTTGACCAAGTCAAAATCTTTTAATTAAAAATTTTAATTATTAATTTTATTTTTGTAATTTGACCAAGTCAAAATCTTTACACGATAGGACATTATAACACATTTTCCATATTGGGTTGGAAAACACTTCTCAACATAATTATACAAATATTTTTTTACTTTTTTATATATTAAAAAAATAATTTTACCTTATTAGTATAAAATTGATATAGAAAATTGAATTTTATTATTAGGCTTCATAGAAAATAGGAAAAATTTATTAAAAAAAAAACCACAAAATTAGAAAGTTCAAAATTGAAATGTAATAACCTAGCAAGCAAGACTAAGACGTGTTATATTTCTCCTCTACACAAATAAAAAAAGATTATTTGTTTATTTATTTTTTTGATAGAATCAAGTTACTATTGGATGAATTTACTTTATTGAACTCTTCCATGTAAAGATAAAGTTTAAAACGATAGGAGCTCTATTCAAACAAAGTGTGTTAAAGATTGATGAAGGGGATTTTCTTAACCAGAAATACCAAGAGGAATAGTGTAGCATGCATAACACACACAAAAAAAAAGGTTCACTTAGTTAATGTATATTTTACGTGACTTTTCTCAACCTATCAATTTATTTACCTACTTGGGATTTTTACATGGATAATGTTGACCTGAACTAAATGATGGTATGTCTTATTAAATTTCCTTTGATTTTGTAACAGTACACAACCTTTATGCCTAAAATCCATCATAAAAACTTATCGCCTTAATTGATCTCTTCGATAGGGATAAGCGTCATTGGGAGGAACATTCGCGAAGGCGTTGTGACTCACAGTTGTCATTCCTAGTCTGAGAAGCAGGTTTGGACGACGCCAGGTGCAGGATCTACCACTGTAGATCTTAGGGTGCCTAATCCTATAGTGGTCATCATGCAAAGTATGGTTAGGGTAACCATTCCCTACCCTCCCCACCACCTGACTCACTTATTTTCTCTCGGGTTCCTTCGGCTCAAACTCTACAACATAGTTCAACTCATCAAAACATGCTTGTTTTCATACAAAACAAGAAGTAACAATTGCGACAGGTAAGTTTCACATTTGATGTCATTATTTTTCTTCAAAAATTTCTCTCTTTCTTTCGTCATTTTCAATTATTACATTAATAAACTAAGCTCTGTCTTGGTAGGGTTTCAACATACGAAGTTGGAAGTAAAATCAGACAGTAATGGTCTCTTTCTAAAATGGCTTGGAGGGGATATAGTTGTATGGTCTCCCTGGATATTGAGTGACCTACACAGGTAGGTTCAAGCTCAAATATCTATTAACCTTTAATATTTTTTCTATTTTATTTCGGTGCTCACTCTTCTCAGTAAATAAACTGACATTTTCGAGCTTTGATTGCTGGTATGGTTTGCTTGCATTTGAGGGCTTGTCGTCGTCCCTTTCTAGGTTATATCATTCGCAGCATTTACAGGTGCTTTAGATAGATTTTATTTTTTTCTTCTTACTATGTTTTGCTCGAGTGTAATTCAGACTCAGTCAGTTTACAAATATATATATTTTCTCCCAACATTGGTCTATAAGGAATAAAAATTTGGGAGGAATTGTCATAACTTGTTGATTAACGACCTCCCCTATCCGTCTTTGTATCCCTTAGCTGAATTTAGGGTATTGTATATATACATATTTAAAAGAAATATGTCGATAGAGGTAAAGAACCCGGTAGAAAATTGAACTTATTTTAAGATAGCCTATTTAGACAATCAGTTAACAGAGCTCCATGTGTGCTAATTTTCTTTGCATATTTTATATTTGTAAAAATGGTGTAATGTTTTTTAATTATGCTTGTCTCTGTGATGATTCTATTCGGATGTATTGGTGAAATGATTGTGTTAATTTGTAGAACCCACGGTGAATTTATTTCTTTCTCATAAAACACATATGTGAATTTATTTGTCGAGAATGAATGGTTTACAGGGTAGGACAGGATCCAAGTTGTCGGTCCCCTCTGGTGGCCTGGGACTAAACCTACACCGCGCCCTTAGAGCCAGAAATCGTTTTTTTTCTTTCCCTCGATGATTCTCGATGGTAGTTAAATTATCAAGGTTTCTCTTTTTTAATTTTAGAGTTAATTTTTTAAAAGGATGTGTCCTTCTATGAATACAACAATTTTAGAGTTTGCAGGTAACTTACAGGGTTAATGTTGTATTTCTATCTTCCAGAAAATTTTACCTCGCAACTGGAGTTCTTTTGTTTGTTTTATTATTTCCCACCACAAAAACCAGGGTTGACAGGTTCTCCTCCTTCTCACGAATACCTGTCTCGACCCAATAGTTATTCCTTCTACCAACTTGAGCCATTCTTGATCGAACTTTTCCACTCCCTTTGAAACCAGTGCTAAAAACCCCAACGTGTTCACATGTGCGTTCTCTTTCTCAATCATCTTACTAACCTCAGTAACAGTCGTGAAATGGTCGACCACTCCCTCGGAGCTCAATTCTTCAGATGAAAGCTCGTTCAGATATCTGACATATCTCCTTGCTATTGCTGCCTTCTCTTCTCCTTCCCTGCGACCAAACTCAGTTGTGACTTATACTCGTAAATAGCAACCCTCTTGTCATTGGTCAGTTCGAGGAGCTCCCAACGATACTTGACCTCTGCTATGATATCCCCCCAGACCAGTTGTCTCGCTTCTATCAATGACATGTTGCCTTTTAGTTGAGCTTTCAAATCTTTGATAGACTTTTCATATCCCTGGGCTTCCTTGCAGAGGTTCTCTACCTCTTTCTGTAGGGATGAAACCGTCTTCTGATTTTCTGCGTATGCGGCCTTGGTCTCTTCTAAGAGTCAGCGAATGGAGTGGGTCTCATCTTCTAACATCCTTAGATCGGCCAGAGCCTTGGTGAGATACTCCGGGACAGTCTGGGGATCTCCTGGTACAGGAACCACACATGTATGCCCGTCCCACTTAAGTTTTAACTCTGAAAACTTCTCCTTAAGTCCAACAATCTCTTTATCCTTGTGAGCATTCTCTTCCTTGATCTGGATTTATGCAGGAATGCAACAGAATACAGAAATAACCATAAACATAGAAATGTAGTGGAAATAAGGCTTCACTTCATTAATATCAAATCACAAAAATATGCTTACAAACATGATGGAAATAAAATAGCTAGGGTGCTCGTAGCGAATCTCTGAGAAGAGATGTGGTGACTACAGACCTCTGAACTGATTTATGCAGGAATGCAACAGAATACAGAAATAACCATAAACATAGAAATATAGTGGAAATAAGGCTTCATTTCATTAATATCAAATCACAAAAATATGCTTACAAACATGATGGAAATAAAATAGCTAGGGTGCTCGTAGCGAATCTCTGAGAAGAGATGTGGCGACTACAGACCTCTGAACTGTATTACAATGAGGCTCCAGGGCCTATTTAATACCTGTCATACTATTATGTGCTAGAGTCTTGCCTCACGGTGGAACTAATCACCCTTCTCATTATCTTTGCAAAACTATATTTCTTCGTTGTGTCTTTCTCTCAATTTAGTTTCTCCCCCAGGTGGTTATTCCCACACTTTCCCTTACCAATATGTTTTACATGTTCCACAGTTACACAGGTAATTATATATAATTTTGTAATATTTCCTAAACATATATTCCTCCTGACAGTTACCAATTTAAAAATTTGTATTTCTTTCAGTAAAAGTTGAGAGGTGAAAGAGGCATATGTTGCACACCATAACCCTCATGTCAAGAAGACACAAAATGCTTACTTTCACTACCCACGCACATAAGAATACCTCCCTTCCTCTATTCTTGGTTGAGAAATTTCACTAACGTAACAAATTTCAGTAGTTAACAAAATTCGTACCAACACAGGTAATAACGGCAATATTTCATCTCCTATACTACCATAAGAGGTTCCATTATTTAACAAGACTTGCATTAACTCAGGAAATAACAATAGTATTTCATATTTTTTACTATCATACAGGCTCTCGTATTTAACCAGACTTACATTAACACAAGAAATACGACAATATTTCATTTTCCATAAAATATTCACTCTATGCAACGTCTTAACATTCCAACGTCCTTTAGATTGTTTAAAGAAAAGAAGAATTGCAGTCTTAACCATAAATTACTTATCTGAGGAGTAGTTTATTGTAGAATTCAATTTGGAAAAGACCTTTCCACCCAACCTTCAAAAAGGGAAGTTACGTACACTTCTCCCCCCAATCTTCCCGTTCCCGCTCAAGAATAGTAGATAACAGTAACCAGTTAGAGTCAGATAATAAGCATTAATACCCCATAGTCCAGCATAATTTTTGTTGATCTTTTCCTGTATTGGAGTTCTCCCCTAGCTCTAGTCCATCTCATGATTCACTCCTTGGGCAGCACCCTTCCCAGGTTCATATATTTCCCTCATCCTTGATCTCTTATGGTAGCTTTCACTTTTTTTTTCTTTGTTTTCCAAAAAGAAGCAGAACCCCATTTTCACACTGAGATATTTTTTTATCTCCAAGGAAATGTGAGTGATGTTGAGATTTTTTGTATATTAATTTTGCTAAAAATCTCATGGATATGCCAACAATAGGATTTGTTCTTTAACTGATTGCATCAAATCCTAATGAGGAGATATTCTATCCTATTTTGTTGTGATAGAATTAATTATTCAGTTTCTTCTCTCATCTATAAATAGAGGAAAATGAATGTGAGATGTGAGGAAGAGGAAGTGCAGATGCGTAAATCTGCTATTGTAATCTCATGTTGAAGAATAAGAAGGCCGATACCTCTGTTTGGTGGATGTAGCCTAGATTGGTTGGGTGAACCACGTTAAATGTTGTCTCTATTGTTTAATGTTGTGTGATTTATTTTGTTTTCTGCTGTGCTAACTTTGACAATTGGTATCAGAGCAAGTTGAGATTGTGCACTTTGTGAAATTAATTTGATTGAAAGAATTTTAGACGCCGACGATGGCGTGAGCAGTCCAGTAGTGCATGATGAACTGCATGGCCATTTGTCTGAAGAACCGCATGGAATTGATCTTCACGTCACTGAAATTTGGATCAAGTTGTCTCACCGAATTTGCTACACAACAAAACAGTCATTTATGTGTTTGACCCCCTGTTGTGTTTACTCTATAATTGGTATAGTTGCCATCCGAGAGCAGTGTCATTTTTGTGGAATCGAAGTGAGTGCGCTATAGAAGTTTTGTGGAGATCTGAAATCTTACTTTATATATGAATGCGGGTAAGGAGACATGAACACACGTAAGGAGAGCTCATTGCGTTGTGCATGAACTCGCTACCTTTGCTCTTAACCATCATCACTGGAAGAGGTAGTGAACCCTACGGATCCAAATTTTTCTATGCATCATAGCGAGATAATGTAGACACAGAAATGAGCCAGCCTGTTTTTTTTTTAATATGTAGATCATCTAGCCCACATCGAACAAAGTTAATCCTATTGTCTTTTCAACGCAAAATATTTGCGAATTTATCGAATATGGGTAAAGAGTATGAAACTGAAATCATAAAATGCCCAGACCCAGGACTGGAAAGAGTGGGCAGCCAAAATAGTAAGTTGTTGGCATGAAATTACATTTTTTAATGGGGCATAGAGTTAAAATATTGTCCTTTCTTTGACGGGAGGAATTCGAAGATGGCATTGTTCTTTCTTCAATGTGATGCGAAGACCATTAAAAAACTTTCGTGAGCCTTGCTTTCTCATATACTTTTGTATAAGCTTCGTGAGCCTTGCTCCCTCACGAATGGTTATCATATATGCCCTGTGGTTATCATATAAATTCTTGAGCCTTGCTTCCTCATATCCTTTTGTATAAGCTTGATATTATTCAGACTCCTTTCATGTGCATGAATTTCAACAACCACAACGAAATGGAACAGAGGTAGTGTTTTCGATTTGTTTTTGTTCGATTCATTGCTAGCAGCTGGTATTTGCAATTTACATTTTGTGGGATTTTATAAAATAGTTAATTTGATTAAAAAGACAATTAAGGATCCATAGAGTAGAATTCAAGTTAAATATGGAAAAAGTCTAAGTGCTCGGTTTGAGATCGAGAAGTTTAATGGGAGGAATAACTTCGAAATCCGGAAAGTCAAGATGCACGATTTACTCGTACAACAAGGTGTGGCGAAGGAACTTTTGGGAAAATCCAAACAACCTCTCGCCATGATAGATGACGAATGGAGTGACATCGATGACAGAGCACTAAGCGGCATACGATTGTGTTTGGCGGATGATGTTTTATTTAACATTGTGTCAGAGAAAACAACTACTAGTTTATGGACTAAGTTAGAAAAACTATACATGACTAAATCCTTAACCAACAGGATTCTTCTGAAAAGACAATTGTACAGTTTGCGCATGAAGGAAGGTATGAAAATAATTGATCATTCGAATACCTTTAATACTCTCTTGGTGCAGTTAGATAGCATAGAAGTAAAATTTGATTCAGAAGATAAAGCTGTAACTTTATTATGCTCGTTTCCTGAGTCATGGGATCATTTTGTTACTTCTATAAGTCTTATTTCATCAGAAACACTTGAATTTGATGATGTTTTTGGAGATATGTTGTCTGAAGAAACCAAGAAAAGGTAAAATTTAGAAACCTCTACATCAGAAGCAATGATGGTTAGAGGTTGATCCAAAGAAAAATGCTTCAGTCAGAAGAACAACTCTCGGTCAAAATGGAAAGGGAAGAAGAGTAATTTAAAATGCTGGTTTTGCAGAAAAACGGGACATTTGAAGAAGGACTATTGGAAGAGACTAGAAAACATCCAAAGGAGACTCTTCAATAGAAAATAAAGAAGCAAACACGACAGATACAAGTTCATGTTCGGCATCAAGTTCAGGTTCGGCATCCGGTTCAGGTATAAGTGATGAAGTTCTATCAGTTAATTTGTTAAATCATGATCAACATTGGCTATTAGATTCCGGTGCATCCAATCACATGTGCATTCATAAAGAGTGATTTAAATTTTATAAATCAATCAATTATGGAGTAGTTTACATGGGCAATGATGTCTCATGTAATGTTGTGGGAATTGGAAACATCCAGATTAAAATGTTTGATGGGCCAAATAAAATCTTAACTGATGTAAGACATGTGCCTGAACTCAGAAAAAATCTTATTTCTCTAGGAGTGTTAGACACAAATGGATATAAAACTTTTATTCAAGGTGGAGTAATGAAAATTTACGAAGGAATCTTATTATTAATGAAATAAAAGAAGATTGGAAATATTTTTTCAGTTAGAAGGAAGAACAAAGTCATATCATGCTTCTTCTATATCTGAAAACAACAGTGATTCTATTCGACTATGGCATCAACAGTTGGGCCATATGAGCGAAAGAGGATTAAAAATTTTATCTGATCATATGTTACTTCCTAGTTTAAAGTCTTTCAAGTTAGATTTCGGCAAACATTGTATATATGGGAATCCTTGATTATATCCATTCTAATGTTTGGGGTCCATATCCTACAACCTCATATGGAGGATCATCATATTTTGTATCTTTTATAGATGATTTCTCTAGAAAATTATGGGTCTACATGTTAAAAATAAAGTCTGATGTATTCACAGTTTTCAAGTAGTTTAGAGCATTAGTAGAAAACATCACTATAAGAACCATTAAATGTTTAAGAACTGACAATGGTGGTGAGTTTACTTCAAAGGCATTTGATAATTATTCCAAGGAATTTGGGATAAAAAGACATAGAACTACTGCTTATACTCCTCAGCAAAATGGATTTGCTAAACGTATGAACATGACTCTCTTAGAAAGAGCGAGAAGTATGATGAGTAATGCCAATTTAAAAAAGGAATTATGGACAGAAGCAATATCTGCGGCTTGCTATTTGATAAATCAATCACCATCAACTGCAATAGGATGCAAAATTCCTCAAGAGGTATGAAAAGGTCATCCTTGTGATTATTCTAAACTGAAAGTTTTTGGTTGTGATGCATATGCTCTAATTCTGAAACATCAGCTTTCTAAATTAGATCCTAAATCTAAAAGATATATCTTTGTTGGATATGGTGATGGGATTAAGGGATACAAGTTGTGGGATCCTACTACTCACAAGATCATCATTAACAGAGATGTTAAATTCAATGAATCTTCACTTGATAATCCAGATGTAGATAATAAATTGAAACAAGAAAATGTACCTAAGTTTCAACATATTCAGTTTGAAACCAGTTCAAATATTTATGATAGTAAAGATGAACAAGTTTTAGATGAAGATCATGACGAAGTTCCTACAGATAATAATCAGCAAATTGTGGAAGAACCAGAAACATCTTTGAGAAGGTCCACAAGAATCAGACATCCTCCTAAAAGGTATGATGATTATGTTACTTCAGTTTCTTTAACCGCTAATGATGATGAACCTTTATGTTATTAGGAAGCTGTAGAAGGTTCTAACAGTGATAAGTGGAAAGAGGCTATGAAGGATGAGATGAAGGCATTAGACAAGAATGCCACATGGGACCTGGTAGAACTTCCTAAAACAGAAAAACTGTAGGATGTAAATGGGTTTACAAATTGAAAAGGGGTTTTGATGATAAAGGAGACAGGTACAAAGCGAGGCTGGTCGCGAAATTTTTTTCTCAGAAAGAAGGAATTGACTTTCATGAGATATTTTCACCAGTTGTTAAAATTGTTTCAATTTGGATTGTCTTAGCAGTAGTTGCTTTACTTGATTTAGAACTACAACAACTACATGTTGAGACTGCATTCTTACATGGAGATTTAGATGAAGAGATTTATATGGAACAACCTGAAGGGTTTGTTCAAAATTGCAACAAGAAATTTGTCTGCGGGCTCAAGAAAACATTGTATGGTTTGAAGCAGTGGTCGAGACAATGGTACAAGAAATTTTATTTTTTCATGATGAGCCAAAATTATATAAGAAGTGAATATGATCATTGTGTTTACTTTAAGAAATTAAGTAATGGCATATTCATTATCTTAGTGTTATATGTTGATGATATGCTTTTAGCAAGCAAAAGCATAACTGAGATCAACAGGTTAAAGGCTCAGATGGCTAGGATGTTTGATATGAAAGATATAGGAGCAGCAAGACAGATTTTGGGCATGGATATTTCAGAGACAGGAGCAATGGTAAGTTGTGGTTATCACAACAAGATTATATTGAGAAAATACTCTTAAGGTTTGGTATGAACAATGTGAAGCCAGTTTCAGTCCCTTTAGCTTCCCATTCTCAGCTTTCTTCAAGTTTATGTCCTAACACAAATGAAGAAAAGGAATATATGTCTCGAATACCTTATGCTAATGTAGTAGGAACTTTGATGCATGCAATGGTTTGTGCACGACTAGATATTTTACATGCAGTTGGGGTTGTCAGTAGGTATATGGAAAATCCAGGGAAAGAACACTAGTCAACAGTGAAATGGGTGCTTCGGTATCTGAGAGGCACACGTGATTATTGTATCACTTATAACAGAAGTAGTGAATTTGTTTGTGGATATGTTGATTCCAATTTTGCAGGTGATTTGGATAAGAGAAGGGAAACTTCAGGATATGTCTTTACTCTTGCAGGTGGAGCTATTAGTTGGATATCAAAGCTACAAAACATTGTTGCTTTATCCACTACAGAAGCAGAATACATAGTTGCTTCACATGCTTGCAAAGAAGCGGTTTGGTTGAAAGGTTTGTTTGGTGAGTTTGGTAGGCTGCAAGACAACATAAAGTTATTTTGTGATAGTCAAAGTTCAATTCATTTGGCTAAAAATCCGGCCTATTATAGTAAATCAAAGCATATACCTATAAAGTACCATTTTGTAAGATAGGTTATAACTGAACGGGGAGTCTCTCTTGAAAAAGTGCATACAAAGGAATACTGTGCAGACATGTTCACAAAATCAGTTTTATTAGAGAAGCTACAATGGTGTCTGGCTTCTCTTGGCTTGCAGAGAAAATGAAAATAAAACAAGAACGAGGTATCATGCTAATCGTTGTCAAGGTGGAGATTGTTGAGATTTTTTGGATATTAATTTGGCTAAAAATCTCATGGATATGCCAACAATAGGATTTGTTCCTTAACTGATTGCATCAAATCCTGATGAGGAGATATTCTATCCTATTTTGTTGTGATAGAATTAATTACTCAGTTTCTTCTCTCATCTATAAATTGTAAGCCTGTAGAGGCAAATGAATGTGAGGTGTGAGGAAGAGGAAGTGAAGATGTGAAAATCTGCTGTTGTAATCTCCTTTTGAAGAATAAAAAGGCTAATATCTCTGTTTGGTGCATGTAGCCCAGATTGGTTGGGTGAAGCATGTTAAATGTTGTCTCTATTGTTTAATTCTATGTGATTTACTTTGTTTTCCGTTGTGCTAACTTTGACAAGGGATAATTTTTTCTAACTATATGGAGGTTGGAAATTGGAAATTCCTTTTAGGTCCTTCCCTTGAATTCCAAGATTCTCATTGAATTAAAATAATATAAAAAAATTTAAAACATTTAAAAGGTTTTAGTATGCTTTATGTCAATCCTAAATTACCAAATTCTTAAGTAATAAAAATAAATGATAATAATATCAAATATGTATGACAACTCGGGTGTTACATCTCCCCCCTCCTCCTCCCCCCTTGTGTGAAACATCATCTCAAATATGTATGACAACTCGGGTTTTACATCTCACCCCCCTCCTCCCTCCCTTGTGTGAAATATCATCCCCACTGTTTACTCTTTCCCTTGGAATAGGTTAGAATATGATTATCACATAAAATGTTCATCTTCCAAGGTGGCCTCTTCCAGGATAGAGTTTCTCCACTGCACTTTAACCTAGGTGATAGCTTGCCTCTGTAACATTATTTCTCTTTGATCGAGAAGATGCAGAGGCTCTACTAGGAATTCTCTGTCTGGTTTGACTTTTTCGACATACAATCATAATTTTTTCACTAGTTATATCTAGTCTCCAAATCAACACGTATACATATATAAATTTCAATTCCATATTTACCTGTACATCTTGCCGATTAATAATTTGTCCAGAATCATATACATATTTCTTTAACAATAAAGCATGGAATACGTTGTGAACTCATATATGGCTTAGTAGTTCAAGTTGGTATTCTACCGGCCCTATTCTTTCTAGAATAGGGAAGGGTACATAATACCAGGATGTTATCTATGCATAGCCATGGGGAAGGGTACATAATACCAGGATGCTAACTTTTCATAGCCACCCCACCTTAAAGTGTTTTTCTTGGGTTTATTTCAAACATAGACATGGTCTCCTACTTGGAATTATTTATAGGTTATTTTATTATCTCCATACGCCTTTAGTCTATCTTGGGCAACCTTTAAATTCTGTCAAACATTTTTCACAGTTTGCTCCATATCCACTAACATATCAGATTCTAAGATTATCTTATCTTCTGAATTACTCCAATTTGTAGGCGTTGTACATCTTTTGCCATATAGTACTTCATGAGGACTCATTTTTAATTATTCGTGATAACTATTGTTACTTGTGAATTCAACCAAGGGAAGGTATTCCTCCCATTAGGTTGATTGTTGCATCACATGCATTCTTAACATATCTTCTAGTACATGATTCACTCGTTCAGTATTTCTATCCATCTTGGGGTGATACATGGTACTAAACCGAATCTGAGTACCCAATATAGTAAAAAGAGTCTTCCAGAATGTAGATGTTAATTTCACATCCCTTGTGTGAAACATCATCTCAAATATGTATGACAACTTGGGTGTTACATCTCCCCCCCCCCCCTCCTCCCCCTCCTCCCTCCCTTTTCTGAAACAACGTCCCCACTGTTTACTCTTTCCCTTGGAACAGGTTAGAATATGATTATCACATAAAATGTTTATCTTCCAAGGTGGCCTCGTCCAGGATAGAGTTTCTCCACTACACTTTAACCTAGGTGATAGCTTTCATCTGTAACATTATTTCTCTCTGATCGAGAAGACGTAGAGGCTCTACTAGGAATTCTCTGTTTGGTTTGACTTGTTCGACAGACAATCATAATTTTGTCATTAGTTCTATCTAGTCTCTAAATCAACTCATATACATATATAAATTTCAATTCCATACTTACATGTACATCTTGTCGATTAATAATATGTCCAGAATCATATACATATTTCTTTAACAATGAAACATGGAATACGTTGTGAACTCATATATGGCTTGCTAGTTCAAGTTGGTATTCTACTGGCCCTATTCTTTCTAGAATAGGGAAGGGTACATAATACCAGGATGCTAACTATGCATAGCCACAGGGAAGGGTACATAATACCAGGATGCTAACTTTGCGTAGCCACCCCACCTTAAAGTGTTTTTCTTGGGTTTAATTCAAACATAGACATGGTCTCCTACTTGGAATTATTTATAGGTTATTTTCTTATCTCCATACGCCTTTAGTCTATCTTGGGCAGCCTTTAAATTCTGTCAAATGTTTTTCATATTTTTCTCCATATCCACTAACATATCAAATCCTAAGATTATCTTATCTTCTGAATTACTCCAATTTGTAGGCGTTGTACATCTTCTTCCATATAGTACTTCATGAGGACTCATTTTTAATTATTCGTGATAACTATTGTTACATGTGAATTCAACCAAGGGAAGGTATTCCTCCCATTAGGTTGATTGTTGCATCACATGCATTCTTAACATATCTTCTAGTACATGATTCACTCGTCCAATATTTTTGTCCATCTTGGGGTGATACATGGTACTAAACTGAATCTGAGTATCCAATCTAGTAAAAAGATTCTTCCAGAATGTAGAGTTTAATTTCACATCCCTCTCTGAAATCACTACCTTTAGCATACCATGCAATCATAATATATCTTTCATAAATATATCTGTAATTTCAACAGCCTTGTATGTGGATTTAACAAGAATAAAATGAGTTGTTTTGCTCAATTTTTCCACCACTACCATGATGGAGTCATTTTTATTTTTATATGTAGGAATACTTGTTATAAAATATAATGTAACCATCTCGCATTTCCACTGAGGAATAGGGAGTGGATGAAGGAAAGGAGCAGGGTGTTGATCCTCATATTTCATTTGGTTTAACTCCAAGAATTTGGCTAAATATTTAGCTATATTTGTTCTCATACTAGGACAAAAATAATCCTTTTTAATTGCAGAAAATAGTTTATGATATCTAGGATGAGTAGTGTATGGACTACAGTGGAATTCATCTAACATGAATTTTTTAATTGCCAATTGACTAGGAACATAGATTCTTCCATACTCTGACTATTTTCCAGAATTTTTCACTTGTTTATCTTGTTGCCTTAAAAATTCATATTCTGGATCTTTAAGAGAATCCTCTTTGAGTTGTTCTAAAATGTCAAATTCTAGTTTTTTATAATATATTTTATATACACATTGCAGTTTTCTACTTAACGCATTGGCCACATGATCCTCCTTTCGTTTAAGGTGTCTTGTATTAAAGTAAAATTCTCTTAGAAAAGTGGTACACCTAACTTATGGTGCATTTATATTTGGTTGGTTAAATAAAATGGCTAAACTACTATCATCAACCATTAAGAGGAATATTTTTCCTAATAACTAATGTCTCCATACCTTTAGAGTGTGAACTATCGCAATTAGCTCTAAATCCTAAGTCCAATACCTATTCTCGTGACTGTTTAACTTAAGAAATTAATAAGGTATTAATCTACCATGTTGCATTAGAACTCCTCCAACACCTTCTTGACATGCATATGTGCAAACAATAAATTATTTTCTGGATCAACAACTTTTAGCACAAGGGTTGTAGTCAATAAATGTTTCAATTGCTCAAAACTGCGTTGACACTCTCTAGTCCACCTGAAGGTTCTTCCCCTTTTCTATAGAGAATTCATAGGGTAAGAAATCCAAGAAAACCCTTTCATAAAATGAGGATAATACTCGGCTAATCCCATAAAAGACTGAATGTCTACAACATTTTTGGGGACGAACCAATCCATGATAGTTTTAATTTTCTCAGGATCAACAACAATGTCTTCAGATGAAATCACATACCCCGATTATCGAATTTGTTCCTTAAAAAAATAAAATATCTGGAATTTAGCATAAATTTGGTTTTCTCTTAATTTTTGCAGTACTATTTGAAGATGTTCCTTATGCTCTTTCAAATTTCTTTACTAAATTAGGATATCGTCAATAAAAATAAGAATGAACTTGTCTTAGGGTGGAAAATTCCATTCATTAGACTCATGAAGGTTGTTGGGTTGTTATTAAGCTCGAATGGAAAAACAATGAATTCATAATGACCATAGTGAGTCTTTAACGTTTTCTTATAGATGGCTTCCTTCTTAATCCTTATTTGGGGATTTCATAGCCGTAGATCAATCTTAGAAAACATGGTGGCACACTTAACTTGATTGAATAAATCGTGAATTCTCCGCAACAAGTACTTCTTTATATAGTTAGCTTATTCAATTTCCTATAATCAATACACAGTCATAGAGTTCCATCCTACTTCATCATGAATAACACTAGTGCCCCCCAGGGTGACACACTTGGGCCAATGTATCCTTTCTCAAGTAACTCTTGCAACTGCATCTTAAGTTATACCAATTAAATTATAGTCATACAGTAAGGATATTTTTACATGGGGGTCACTCTAATAATTAGTTCCATAGTGAAATCAATATTCCTTTTAGATGGAAACTGCAAAATTTCCTCTCGAAAGACATCCACAAATTCTTGAATGACTAGTGTATTTTCCAAGGTAGCTATCTTCTTTGGAATTAGTATAACCCACCTACATAACACAAATTTGGAATCCTTTATAGATGAACTTACTTAATTTATTAGTTATGATGGATCGTAACTTGAAGGATCTTTAAATACCCTAAATTTATTGTCTAACACCCTCATCAATGAGGAAACTGATGGTTTTTTCTTTACAGTTTACTAGGGACCAATGTCCTTCCAACTATTACATATCAATTAACACATCATAGGATCCTAGAGGTAATATATTCAAATTCACCTTCATCTATTTTCCTCATATTTTAACAGAACATCCTTTTACCTTGGCTATCACCCTCCTTTTTCCCCTAGTGGCCAATTGCACTAACCAAGAATTTTTAAATTTTAAACTTTGTAATTGAAATATTTCAATTATTTTCAAACTGACATAACTTAGGCTCACACCTAATTCAATTAAAATAGAGAAATTATGGTTATTTATATTACCTTCAAATTCTACCATTGCTGGTTGATATTCAAATTGATGATCCTCCAAGGCAGCGTTAATTATCGGTATGATTCTAACCACCTCCCCAACTATAGAGGCTTCTTGAAAATTAGGAGTTGGCTCTGTTCAAGTATGGTGAAGATAATTTTTATAATAATTATGTTCCCCACAACCCCAACACTACAAGGGGGGTTTCTGTAACTGGCTAGGTTTTGGCGTACTTGACGCTTCAACTTGTTTGTCTTCATTTCGAACTTTGGTCTTTTGTTGATACCTGCTCGTGGGTCCACTCAACTTTTTTCTTTTGTGTAGTCTTAGCACCTGAATACCTTGAATTATTATTATTATTTTAGTAATTTTTCTTCCCCTTTTTATTCATCCACCCTCTGCCACTTTCCCCTTCTTGCTTCATGTACTGGTAAAATATTCGAGCATTCTGAATAGCTTCATCCATCATCTTCAGATTATCGAATTCTAACCTTTCTTTCATGAAGGCTATTAATTTGTTGACAAAACATTTCACCTTAGCTTTCTCTTTTCGAATATAGGGAACATATCTTATAAGGGAAATAAATTTGGTTAAAAACTCATCCATGGATAGTTTTCCTAATTTCATATCATGAAATTATTTTTCCTTCTCATCATAGAATCGTTCGATTAAATATTTATCTTTTAAATTCTTCTAAAAATTTTCCCAAGTAAATTATTATCCGTCAATAACTTAAACTATACTTTAATTTCTTCCCACCATAAGGTAGCTTTGCCTTACAGTTGATATATTTCCAATATGCCCTTCAAATTATCATCATATTCATAAATCTAGAAATATTTTTTCATGCTGGCCAACCAAGCTTCAGTAGCGTCCTCCATTTCCCCATCAAACATCGAGGGTTTAATTTTCTTGATTTCTCCTTGTAATTCAACATTTTTCCTCTTCGTCCTCCTTCAGCCAGAATCATTTTCAGACTCTTCCTCATTATCCATTCGACCTCCCTCTATTTTTGGGTTGTCCTATGTTTGAAAACGCATCTAAGCTTTATTTCCATCATCCAAAATGAGATTTCAGTTCCTTTGATTTTGTCTATATGAGGGAATTTTCAAAATTCTCTCATGTCCCAGTCTCAACCTTTCATCATTGGATCTTAAATTAGTCATCTTAGCTCATAGTTTTGCAATCATTTCTAATAGAATTGCATTATAATTCTGGTTTCTCCTCCTAGATGGACCCACATCTCCATATTGGCTTTTGTACGAGGCACATGTCCAAATCCTACTGAGGGTCCCCCTGGTGGAGAGATTCCAACTCCCTTGCTCATGGTTTTTCAGTTTCCTCAGTGCATAATTAATACTTTGGTTATTCACACTTACCCAAGAGACCATAGTTTTGCAACCATGGAACTCTGATACCACTTGTAACATGCATAACAGAACAAAAAAAAAACACTTCTTTAATGTATATTTTACCTCACTTTTCTCAACATAACAATTCATTTAAATACATGGAATTTTTACATCGATAATGTTAACATGAACTAAATGATGCATGGCTTACTAAATTTCATTGGATTTTGCAACTGTACACAACCTGTATTCCTAACAACCATCATAAAAAAATTTCGCCTTAACTGAGCTCAAAAAAAGGGATAAGGGTCATTGGAACGAACATTCAAGAAGTTGATGTGACCCACAATTCTCATTCCTAGTATGACAAGGAGGTCCATAGGATTCCATGTGAAGGATCTACCACCATAGATCTAAGGGTTCAAAATCCTATGACTATCATAATGCATAGGATGGTTAGTGTAATTGTTCCCTACCCTCCTCGTCGCATGACTAACTCATTCGCTCTCGAGTTCCTCTAGCTTAATCTCTACAACACAGTTTAACTCATATGGTTTTCATAGAGAACAAGCAGTCACAACTGCCCCCCAGGTATGTTTCACATTTGATGTTAGTATTTTTCTTGAACAATTTTTGTCTCTCTTTTGTCATTTCTAATTCTCATACCGATAAACCAATCTTTGTCTTGCTAGGGTTTCGGCATATGAACTTGGAAGTAAAAAAACACAATAACGATCTCTTTTTGAAATGGCTTGGAGGGGTTACAATGGTAAGTTCTCCCTAGAGATTGAGTGACCCACATAGTTACATTCAAGCTTAGATATCTATTAACCTCTGATATGTTTTTTGTTGTATTTTGGTGCTCACTCTTCTCAGGACATAAAATAACATTTCCTAGCTTTTCTTGTAGGTGTCAGTTGCCTACATTTGAGGGTTTTCCATCATTTTTTTTTAGGTTATATCCTTCGTAGCATTTTTAGGTTCTTTAGATAGTTTTTTTGTTTTTATTCTTACTATGTTTTACTTGAGTGTAATTCAGACTCAGTGGTTCTTAAAACTATAGGTATTTTTGCCCGACACTGGTATGTAAGGAATAGATATTTGGGTGGAATTGTCATAACTTGTTTATTAACATCCTGCCCTATCCGTCTTTGTAGAACTTGGTTGAAGTCAAGCTTTTGTATATATTTTCTTAAAAATAAATACAAATAGAGGTAAATACCTCGGCAAATAGTTGAACTTATTTTAAGATGCCTTATTCACACAATTTGTTAACAAGGTTCCATGTGTATTTATTTTCCTTCCATATTTCCTATTTTTAAAAATGGTGTAATGTACTTTAATTATACTCATTTCTTTGATGATTATATTCGAACATATTAGTTAAATGATTGTGTTAATTTGTAGAACCCATAGTGAATTTATTTCTTTATCATGAAGCACTATATGTGAATTTATTTGTGAATAATGAATGTGTTACAAGGTAGGACTAGACCTAGGTTGTCGCTCCCCTCTGGTGGCCTAGGACTAAACATACCCCATTCCCTTAGAGCTATAAATCGTTTTCTCTTTTGATTTCCTTTCTAGTTCTCGATAGGAGTTAAATTCTCAAGTTTTCTCTTTTTTTATTTTTAATTTAATTTTTAAAAAGGATCTCGCCTTCCAATAATGCAACAATTTGAGAGTTTCTAGGTAAATTACAAGGTTAATGTTATATTTGTATCTTTTGAGAAATAGGACCTTGCAACTGGATTTCTTTTTTTTATTTTTATATTTACTTACAACAAAAAAAACTAGGGCTAACAGGTTATTCTCCTTCTTAGGCTAACCTGTCTCATCCCGCTGGTTATTCCCTAAGCCAAAAAGTTCAGATTGTTCCATGTTTGAATTTTTCCTCACAGTGGAAATAACCACCCTTATCATTATATTTACAAAACTAGATTTCTTCATTTTGTTTTTCTCTTAATTTAGTTTGGCCCTCAGGTGATTATTCCCATACTTCCCCTTACCAATAGGTTCCACATGTTCCAAAGTTACTTATGTAATTATATATAATTTCCTATTTTTTCCTAAACCTACTGTCCTCCCAATTCCTTGTTGTAGTTACCATTTTTAAGTTTTCTTTTCTTTCATTCAAATATGACAAGTGAAAGAGGCATATGCCACAAATTATACCCCTCATGCCAATAAGATGTGGAGTGATTTATTTCACTACCCACACACATGGGAATACATCTGTTCCTCCATTATGAGTTCAAAAATTTCACTAATGTTATTTCAGTAGATAACAAAATTTGCACCAACACAGGTAATAATGATAGTATTTCATCTCTTATACTATCATAATAGGTTCAAGTATTTAATAATACTTTCATTAAATCAGGAAATAACAACAATATTTTACCTTATGTACTATCATACATGTTCTAATATTTAACCAGACTTACATTAACACAAGAAATATGGCAGTATTTTATTTTCCATAAAATATTCACTACATGCAAACTCTTAATAGTCCAACCTCTATTAGATTATTAATTTTCATTAAAAAGAATAGAATCATTGTAGTCCTAAGAATAAATTACTTATCTAAGGAGTAGTTTATCCGGGAATTCAATTCCAGGCAAAGGCCTTTCCATCCAACCTTCGAGAAGGGAAATTACGTCCACATATCCCCCCTGAGCTTCTTGCTATAGAATAGTAGATAACAGTAACCAGTTAGACTCATATAATAGGCGTCAAGACCTGATAGTCCAACATAACACTTGATGACTGATGTCTATATTGGAGTTATCCACTGGCTCTAGTCCACCTAAAGATTAACTCCTTGGGGAGCGTCCTACGGAGGTTAAAAAAATTCCCTCGTCCTTGATCTCTTAGAGTGGCTTTCTCTTGTTTCTTCTTTGTTTTCCCAAAATAAGAAGAACCACATTTTCCCACTCATATATTTTTTTATCTCTAGGTAAATCCGAGGTATAACTATTTCTAATATGTAGAGGTTGGGAATTCATCGTATGTCTTTCCCTTGAATTCCAAGATTCTCATTGAAATAAAATAATATAAACATTTTAAAAACATTTGAAATTTTTTATGAGGCTTTCCCTCAAGCCTCACTTACCAAATCCTTAAGCAATAAAAACAAATGATAGTAATATGAAATATCTATGCCAACTAGTGTGATATAAATAGATTTGGAATTTTTATGCCTCAAACATTCTTTGGTTATATTTTGGATAATGCAATGGGTCTCATCAAATATCCCAATTGGGTATTATCTAGAATCATTTTTGTTAAGCAAGTAAATCCTCTCTATCCCAATTGGGTATTATCTAGGAATCATTATTGTTAAGCAGGTAAATCCTCTCTGTCCCAATTCGGTATTATCTAGGAATCATTATTATTAAGAAGGTAAATCCTCTCTGTGGACAAAGACGATCCCTCTAGCCCTAGAGTGGGTCTAAAAACAAAGAGACATGCTAGAGTGTAGGTTCCTAATTACTTAATGAACATAGGACATGATAGATCGACCTACCTAGAGTCCAATGTTGTCGTCTCGGCTGTAATGGTGGTGGCCTATCGCTCCTGCCTCGACAAATCACAACCCTTCTGCAATCATGCTCGGATACCTACACTTAGAAAAGTAAACAATAATAGCATACGAAATAATAACTTCATTCACAACTACTAGCCAATCAAAGAGGGCTAAGCATCTTGCATTAAACAAATGACATAATACAAAATGGGAACCAAAAAATAGTCACGTATATAATGATAGAAGGAACAGGTACAACCAAAGCTTTGACGTCGTAGTCTCCTCCATTGGGGTTCAGTCGAAGTGCGTCTCAGATACTCGTCAGGGGATTCAGACAGGATGAGGGAATGAAATTAAGCTCTCTCAACGAAGTTCCTTCTTGTTCTATCTCTCCAACAATTCAACTATAGTATATTGATTTCTCCATGTTTAGCTAGCTTATCAAAGGAGAGATAGCTTGTCTTATAGAGGAAAAGGAGGAGGTTAGGATCCCTACAAAGGTGGAAGGGAGGCCTATCCTTTAGAAGGTTCCCATAAGAGGTGGAAACCAGAAACTAAAGGATGGATTCCATGGTTATTCAGTCCAACCACTCCCAATGAATCATCCTCGAAGTTGTTACCGTGGAATCTCTGCCTCTATTTTTAAAAAACATTCCATAAACAGCTTGGCGTTGGTGGCTAACTGGCACAGAGTGCCAACTCGCAAGGGGACCAGTGTTAATCTTCCTCATCGGCATGAGGGTAGAACTGACTACTCGCATCAAGGAAAAAACAAGGGTTTTTGAAGCTCTTCTCAGGGAATTTTTATAAGAATGAATATTGCTCTCATGTAAAGGGAAGCAATGATGGTATTTTCAAGGCATGACACTTCTTATTAGTCATAGAAATTACCCTCCAATGTGTGATATGGGGATTGTAGGGACAGTGACAAAATGTTCTGTAACAGATGCCCCCTAAATCCTGAGGTCTGAGGGAAAGGGAGGGGAAAAATTCTTTATGAGAACACATTCAATCTAAACACCGTTGTCAGAAAACCTGCAATTAAAAATACAATTGATATCTCTAATACATGAACATGTGGTATGGGCCCAGCCATCCATAATAGAGTACATAAAAACTACGATCCGAGGTATGCACAGAGCCATCCAGCAGTAAGGATCAACAAAAAGACTCAGGTATGGTCGTAGCCATCCAATCAAAAGCTTCATGTAATAAGTCATGATAATCCACAAGAATCCGTAGCCTAGATTTTATCAGACAAAACCCAGGGTCTTGCACTCCATATTGACTCGAACAAGTACAATTTCAAGCATGCGAATATATGAGCTGAAGTTGAACATGCAAGAAAATTGTTTGATTACTAGCCAATGATGAAAGATATTAACAGATGTGAGAGAAACCACCAATAATGACAATGGCACTCAAGGTAAGAAAGGTACAATCCACGAAATTTGAATAGTGATCTGATGTCAAACACCCACAGAATCATTTGATCGAAGGCCAATGATGTGGACGTTGCGTTGAATGTGAAGAAGCTACCATTGCGGCATGCAGGTTCCAAGGCACTGGAAGGGAGTCTCTAGATCAGATTCTTGGATAATAAGCTGAAGTCGACAGGAAGTGACCTGGTCGAAGGAGGGTCATAATTTTTCCCACATCATCGACACGAGACAGAGGAACATGATAATAGTTAATCAAGACCAACAGAGAATCAGAGGGAGGTTGAAAACTATAGAGGCAAACTTCTCTTGAACATATCAACGACACGACACTGGGTTTGGCAGTATTTGACATCAAAGGATATGAGGTCATGATGACGTGGAAAAGAGTAGATGAGAGGTCAAAAGAGATTACCCAAACCCATGGAGGCAACAATGATGAAATGAGATGTCCTTGCTATGAAGGTAAATCCTCTATGCAGACAGAGATGATCCCTCTAGCCCTAGGGTGGGTCTAGTAACAAAAGAACACGCTAAAGTGTTGCTTCCTAGTTAATGAAAAAATAAAATACATGGTGTATTGACCTACCTTGAATCCAAAGTTGTCGTCATTACAGAAAGAGTAGTGGCCTCTCACTCCTACCTTGGAAAATAACAATTTGTTCACTGTCGCGCTTAGATATATGCACAAAAGACAAAGAACAAGAACAACATATGACAGAATAGTTTCACTCACAACTATTAGCCAGTAAAAGAGGGCTAAACATATCGCATCAAATATACATCATAACACAATAGTGGAACCAAACAGTATTCATGTATATTAATGAATAGAAGGAAGAGTACAACCGATGCTTTGACACCACAATCTCCTCTAGCGGGGTTCAGGCGAAGCGCGTCTCAAATGTTCGTTAGGGAATTGGGACAGGATGAAGGCATGGACTCAAGCTCTCTTAGAATTCATCAACTCGGGCTTCTTCAACATAATTCCTTCTTATTCTATCTCCTCTAGTAGCTTAGCTATAGTATGTATAATTCTCCCAGTTCAGCTAGCTAGTACTAAGAGAGATATCTTCTTTTATAGAGGAAAAAGAGGAGGTTGAGGTCCCTACAAAGGTGGGAGGGAGTCCTATCCTTCAGGATATTTCCAAGGGAGGTGAAAACTACTAAATAAAGGAAGGAGTCCGTGGTTGTTTCAATTCAACCACTCCCAATGACTCATCCTCGAGGTGGTTGGAATGGAACCTCCACCTCTATTTTTAAAAAACGTTCCATAAACAACGTGGCGCGGGTGGCTAACTAGCACAGAGTGCCAACTGGCGTGGGTTCAATGTTAAATTTCCCGGTCGGCACGAGGGTGTAATTCACTACTCGCACTAAGGAAAAAATAGGGATTTTTACAGCTCTACTCAGGGAAATGTCAACAAGAAGAATGTTACTTTCATCAAAAGGGATGCAAGGATGGTATTTGCAAGGCATGACACTGCTTATTGGTCATAGAAACGATCCTTCAATGTGAAATTTGGGGATTTCAGGGATAGTGACAAAATGTTGTGTAACAGATGCCCCCTAAAGCATGAAGTCTGAGGGAGAGGGAGGGATGAAATGCTTTATGAGAACGCATTCGAACCAAACACCGTTGTTGGAAGACCTGCAATTACAAATACAACTGATATTTGTGGCACTCACGCTAATCGTGAGATTTTTACACTAGGGGCACGCCCATTGGCACGGCTGTTTGAGAAATAGTCGCGCCAACTGCGTAATCTCA
Organism: Pinus albicaulis; assembly: GCA_034641835.2. Lineage (NCBI taxonomy): Eukaryota > Viridiplantae > Streptophyta > Pinopsida > Pinales > Pinaceae > Pinus > Pinus albicaulis. Next base: position 559,851,204 of record CM076574.1, read on the forward strand.
TTTCATGCTTAAATGCCAGTGAATATAGCCGATTTTTTTCAAATTCCAAGTTTTAACCAGGCCAACAATATCCATGTGAAAATGTATACAAGTTTAGAGCAGCAAAAATGGTGATTGAGTGGAAATAATGGGAACATAGTGAAAGGAATGAGCTAGCCATGGAAAATGAAAGAGTCATGCAAGCCCTCAGAAACTACGGTGTGAAAAAATTATTCTTAATGCCATGTCTTTGAGCCCAACCAAATTTATTACAGTATCTGGTCAGCATATGGGAAGAAGATCAAGAGAATTTCATCCTTCGAGATCAAAAAATTGATATTGAAGTTTATGACGTGTATTTCATCACAATATTATCACGGAGAGGGGCAGCACCAATCCTAACCATTTCCTGGCCTTGCATGGAAAACATGTCGATGGTGATAGACACGGTATGTCCAGGAGCACGGAAGGGATCAGGTAGTGGGAAAGTTGATATTCAGACTATCCCAGATTTGACACTATAAGTGGTGCTACATACCATCACATGAGTTGTAGGGACACAAGCACCACACGAGGCAAAAAATACACAGTTGATTCTTGCTGTAGACTACTTGGCACCGACCATCTACAACTGGGCAGAGGTCGTGACAATAAACATGAAGCGCCAACTAACAAAATGCAAGAAGTCCAAATTGAAACAATTTGGTTATGGATCCATTCTAGTATCATTCTTCTTGGAAAAACTACCCATTTTTCAATGACAATAGGTCATAGTCCCGACACCACCAGTGAGAGAACCACAGATGGATCGATGGGAAGCACTGATGCCAAGGGCAGGGGGTGGTCAATAGATGTCTTGGGGACCAGAATTCTTTGATTGGCTCTGTCGACAACTGATTGTCGTGGAGGACTAGCCCCACTCCATTAAAGATTTCACTGATGATCTGGACCTCCCACTCCCAGAGGGAGAGGATTGGGATGAAGATTTAGGTGAGACTCATTTTTAAGTTTTTATGAGTATTATGATTCTTTTTTTTATATTATGCATGTTCTGACATTAAATCCATGTAATGCAGATGATGGCCCAGAGAGACCTTCCGGAATTTCACCGATAGCGAGGAAAATCCCTCGTGATTTCAACCCTCAAGGTGAGGGCGGCGAGGAAGACGAGATAGTGCACAACCTGGAGAGGATCACATGAGGAGTCCTGGATTATGCACTTTTTGACGAGGTTCCTCGCACCTACTAGAGGCATACCATATGGGTGACCAGCCGAATTCACCACTTGTTGAGGCAGCTTGTATAGGCAGTGACATGTTATCACGAGCACCATGCTGATTAGACAATCTAAGTTTTATTTTTTCTGCATATTTTTGAGAGACATGATGTCTCAGGATGTAACAGAAACACAAATATATTTTTTGAATTTATGATGCACACAGGTGCAAACATGCGATATATATATATACATCTATTTTCCTACATGGATCTTTTACATATGATAATGCTTTTACAAATTACGCAAATTTCTATCTAATAAAATGTTAGCCACTGTATTAGTTAATGTGTTCATTTGTCTAGGAATATGTTGATATGTGATAAAATCAAAATGTCTTTCCAACAAATGAATACGTAAATACAATCTCAGAATGTGCACATTTCTAATAGAATAATGACTATTGAGTTCCAGAATGACAAGCTGTGGATCTAGATTTACAAGCAATGTGCGTATGCCGAGGTTGATTGCTTCGGTTAATATCTCAATGACAGTGCCATATTCAGTGACATTGTTTGTAGTTCGTCCTAGACAAATACCTTGCAGATCTAACAACTCACCAGTAGGATCATAAATTACCCAGGCTGCCGAAGACAAATTCCTGGTACTGCGGGAAGCACCATCTATGAAACCGACATAAGGGGTAATAGACATCTGCACAATAAGAAAGACCCAACAAGCAGGAAAACGCTCACAGAGCACACCAAACCAAAAACATGTACTAAAATGAAAAAACACCTATGTACACCTATTACGCATAAATCACTCACACATAATATTTTTTGAGATACAACCCATTTCTGGGTTGTTCAAGAAGATAACCTTCGTAATCAATTAGCTCATAGGCCCCATTCTACAACACACGTTTAACAATGTTGGGCCCATGCCACATAGGTTGAAATTTTCCTACCCCCAGCTTATCATGAGTTTGTTCATATAGGAGGACGATATCTCCTTCAATGAAAGAATGAGGAGAAACTGACTGATCAAAATGAGCTTTGACCCACTTCTTCTATGCTTCAATAACAAGAGCAGCAAAGCTGCAGGTTTTGTCTAGCCTTTCCAAATAAAGGAGACACTCTTCTTCTGGAAAAGTATTCGACAGTAATTCAATAACCAACTTGAGCTAAGGTATTTCACATTCAATCGGGAGAGTAGCTTCCAGGCCATAAACTAACTGGAAATGAGTGAACCCAGTCGCACTCTTAACTTAGGTTCGATATGCCCAAAGAGCCAAAAATAACATGAGATGTCAATTGGATATATGGTTCCCAATCGTACGTTGAAGCATCGTGACAAGAACTTTGTTCACAACTTCAACCTGGCCATTGACTTGAGGATAGTACAGCGTTGAGCTGTCGTGATCTAGACCCAACTTAGAAGTCAACTCCCCCACCATATAATGCCGAAAATGGGAACCATGAATGGTAATGATGGCTTCAGGGACACCAAACCTAGCAATAATATGATTGAAGATGAATTGGGCAATTGTTTTACCATCAGTGGCAAGTGTAGGCATTGCTTCGGCCCATTTGGTGAAGTAGTCCACGACTATGATAATATAAGCATGCCCCCTGGCCAAGTGAGGGTTACACGTCATAAAATAGATGCCCCATTTTGAAAAGGGCCCAACGGTAATGACAGGATGAAGAGGAATGGGTGGCACATGCAACTTACATTGATAAATCTGGAAATCATGGCATTTACGAACTACGACAATACAGTCTTTGAAAATGGAAGGCCAAAAATAACTAGCATTAAGAATTTTTTGTGCAGTGGCATAACCAGATATGTGACCACCACAGGCGCCGCTGTGACAATCATTCAGAGATTTCTCACCTTCCTCGAGGTTCAAACATCGTCGAAGTATGGAATTGACTCCAACACGATAAAGAGTATCTCCAATTATACGATAAGGTTGCAATTGATGGCTGATGCGTCGGCGGGCATCCTTCGTCAACTCAGATCTAAAAGATCGATTTTGGAGATAAACGATGATATCACCGTACCAAGGATCGAGGGTGCTAATCAAGAAAATCGAATCATCTCGAATGGATTCCATACAAGGGTGCACTTCATCAGAAGAGAAAGTAACTCCAATATGGATGTTCTCGAAGATTCTTGGTTTAATGGAAATTTCGATAGGCATTGTCTGAGTAATGTTACTCAATTTACCTTTCGAAAAAACCTCATGGACTTGAACAGGCATTTGAAGCGAAGGAGAAGGAACCTGAGAGGAAAAGCAATTAAGACAGGTAGACATGGCCCCAATACTTGGTAGAAACAAGGAACGATGATGACCATCATCCCATGGTAGATCGTTAAGAGATAGGGTTTCCACGATAGCTTCATCAGAAGGAAACACTTATTTCAAAGAATCCGGTGAATCAAAATCACCAAGATAAGGGTATTGAGAATAGATGTCAAGAGTTATGCTTGAAGGAGCAGCATCAAAAGACAGAGTGCCTGATGTGGAAATGAGTTCACAAGAATCAATTGCAATTGGACTAAATGGCATCAAATCTCTGAATGAATCGATCTGTTCAGGAGAAGGGATAACCGAGGGGTCGTCGCTGTGATAAATCATGTTAACCTGAACAGTATTTGTTGGTGGAAGGGGAAAAATACCCATGAGGACAGGGTCCTTGAAAAGGCCTGGCCCAACGCTCTCGTAGGAAGTAGGAATCTTATCCACGTACGGAACATTTTTTCTCGGAAGAGGAAGTGAAGAAATACAATTGATCGACAGTAATAATATTTCCTTCATTTAAGAACTTCAAAAGAAGAAAGAGAGTGGACAAAACGCACAGCATGGCATGAGACCAACTGCATCCGAGGAGAAGATTATAATTGAGTTTAGCATCAACGACTTCAACCTTGACATTGACTGTCTTCCCTTCCAATGTAATTGGTAAACTAGCGAGAACACCAAGAGGTTTAGATTCCCTTCCATCAAATGCTTCAAGACCATTTGGTGAAGAAGTGAGAGTTGGAGAACCAATGGCTTTCCAGCAAGCAGATGGCATAACAAAGGTGTATGCACCCTCATCCATGAGAGCCCAGTGAATATTCAAACCATTAATAGCGACTTGAATGATGAGCGTAATTTGGTGCGAGAGTCGCGGGACGAAATTCTCCAAATCGAACGCAAGAAGGCTAGTGTCAGCATGATCGACCCCACCGATTATTGATAGCAAAGCCTTATGTTGTGATGGACAACTCTGAAGTACTTATAATGCAGACATTGTAGATGGCACCTTAGCCAAATCCTCTGTTAAGTCCCTATATTAATAGTATAGCCCCTTATTATGTTAGTGTAGCCCCCCTTATTGTTATTATTGTACCCCTGTAACCCCCATATTGTTATTATTGTGCCCTTAAATTATTATTGTTAGGCCGGTTAGGATTACATTGTGGCCCACTAGGATTACATTATGGCCCCATGGACTCCTATATATAGAAAGGAGGTTTTGTAAATTGTATCATCCAAGAATTGTTCATTTATGTAATGTATTGGTGGTTGCCCCCTCCAAGTGGCTCATTTCTAAGGCGTTTATATCTCTTTTCTTTTGAGCCGTGGTTACACAACATTTGGTATCAGAGGTTTGATTCTAATGTCATTTAAACAACACGGGAATCGTTATAATTTTTTTCATTAAGATTGTATTAAATGAAATGGTTGTCTCGAGGGAAGTTTGTCTAAAAATTTCAGACCTTGGTTCGCAATATTTGCGGAGATATCATCTGTGGAAGTCAGGTCTTTGTTCAAGCTCCTAAACAGGTCATCGTGGCATTTTCGCTATAAATCTGTTTCTACGAAGGTTCAGAATCTGAACGACAGGTGAAGTTGAACGGAGAAATTTTCAAAACTGTATTCGCCCAATGATTTTTAAATGATCTTGTTGTGGTGTTTTTTCACCTGACCAGAAATCTCGTTGTTGATTGCTGCTCATAACTTCTTCAGATTGACGAGCGCCGTGATGTCATGCGCACGGCCTGTAGTTTCTTGGCTATCAATTTCAGAGACAAAGAACAAAACAGTGACACGTGGCAAGTCGTACAAGTTCGCTCTACTGAACTAGTCTATAATTAGGTCATTGTGGGAGATTGGACACAACTTTGTCTTGGAGAATCCAAATCAGGTCAGACCTGTGACATTCAAAAGAGAATTTAGAGGGATACTTCAGTGCTGAATTTTAGATATTGAAGATCCACAATCACAGAGATAATACAATTTCAATATCGAGCTCCTCAAAGCAAGTAAAAGGTGTGTATTTTTTTTTTCCGAATTGCATAAGTCTTGTTTGAAGAATCAAGTTGAATTGATTGCCAGGGCCTATTGTAGAATATATATCAATATTGGAGTCTAAAATGGCCCCTAAAAATAATTCAACACCCATTAATCCTTTAGAAAGCTATACTATGACGCATGAAGAGGAAGAGTTGCAGTATGAGATATCAAAATTACGGTACCAAGTGCAACAAGTTTCGATCTTACGAAGAGCAATTGAAGATGAAATAGATGGTTTAAAAGCAGAAATGGAGGCTAAGTTGGATGTTTTGAAGGATAAAATAATAGAAAATATGGATGATAAATTAGTGGAAGATCACATCGAGCATCAACAACAAGTTCTCCAACTCTCAAAGGATAACCCAACTTTGGTGCAGAATCTAATGAAACAACAAGAAGATCAACATGACATCGAAAGAAGTTATGAAGTAGTCATAGAAACAAGAACTCGACAAGTACGATCAATTTCAGAGTATCTCAGCAAGTGGAAGAAATTTCCTATAGAAGATTTCACATGGGAGGATGAGAATTTTATACATAAGCATCAAGAAATAATCAAGCGTTGAGGACAACACTTGTTTGAAGGAGAGGGGCATGTTAAGTCCCTATATTAATAGTGTAGCCCCTTATTATGTTAGTGTAGCCCCCCTTATTGTTATTATTGTACCCCTGTGACCCCCATATTGTTATTATTGTGACCTTACATTATTATTATTAGGTCGGGTTAATTAGATTATCACAATCAACAGATATTATGTTCTACGGACTTCAAGTATGATAGAATGAGGGTCTTGTAAATACCCAGACTACCATTATAACTATTGAGGTCTCTCAAGGGTTTACTTTATGCTTAGCAGACTTTTTCTTTTTGGAGCTGGTTACACAACATCCTCAACGCTACTGTAATGCTAAGTAGCACGGGTGTTAGGATTAGATGAAGACTTATGGAGTACACCTTTGGGAGGTGGCTGAACAACGGATTCGGCGCTAGCCCGTTCAATCTCAAGAGAGCCAGAAGCAAGTGGAGGAGGAGGAGGACCATTAGCGATCTCCTTCCCCACTGCCTGAAATGAACCAGAATAATATTTTGATCGATTAGGAATGGAAATGGGTGTAGAACCGGTCATCATAAACACTTGTGAGCCAGATGGGGCAGAATACTGAGGGTGCTCTACCATTTGGGTCTGCTAAGGGAAAGGTTCTTTAAGAATGGTCGGAGCTCCTTGGGTGCCTTTGAGTAATCTACTCACTTCAAACCATCGAGGAAAGTCCTTGGTAAAATTATTATCATCACAAATCAAACAAGGATACTTCGATTTGCGTGGAGAAATATCAGCAGAACGAGGTTTTGAAGAATCATGTTTCGGGTATCGGATTTGGCCTTACCTTTACCCTTCTTCTTACCTTTGGAAGTGTTATCTGTAGCATTGGCTTGAAAAACATTCACTTTGGCGGGTTTTCCAGAATTTGAAGTTGACTTAGAAGCTACATTATTGGAAGGAATTCTACTTCCCATAGTTGGATGGAGAAAACTTCTGAGAAGTTCATGATACAGAACCAATAATACCATCAACGGATGGAGTTGCTGGCGGTTTAGAGTTATAGGTCGAGGAGCATTAGGAAAGATATCATATAAAGTGTCGGACTGAGAGTACATGAGATCAAGGTACTGGGCGTAAGAAATGGCTTGTTATTTGTTTACACATGCCCCCATAGCTATGTCTTTGGAAATATGATTGACAAAGGAGGTGGTGAACCAATGAGTCAGAAGCTGATCAGGTATCTCAAATTTGATCATGTGACAACAATGCCGCCACTCATGAATATGATCTGAGATATTAGTAGCTCGGTCCTATTTCAATGAAGTAAGGAGGTGCATCCCGGTCTCATAGCGAATCGGTAACTGAAAATGTGTAAGGAACGCCATGGCCAAAGAATTGAAATCTTGGAAAACTCCACGAGACAGCTCAATGTACCACTTTGCAGGGCACCAGTAAGAGTTCACCAGAAAAGATGAAAATGAATAGAATCGTCAACCCAAGAATTAGAAGAACACCACAAGTGGTATGTCATAACATGTGTTTGGGGGTCTTCACTAGGTTTATCCTCAAATTTAGGACAATCACCAGGAATCTTGGTCGGAACTGGAGGCCAATATGGATTAGGAAGAATAGGATCATTTTTCAACTTCGACACATTTGGTAATTCCAATGTAACAAGAAACGGTAATTGAGTGTTAAAATTCATCGAAGGTCTTTGATAAGGACCTTTCTATACATTCCACCTAGTCCGAGCGGAATTTTGTCCCCATACATTCTGTCCTGAAGAATTCAGATCATAGGGATTAGAAATAGGATAATTCAGTTGATACGGGGGTTGAGGACTAGGATATTGAGTCGAAGGAAACCACTGAGGTCCTTGTTGAGTATCATAAGGATTTTACTGCGGAATGTAAGAATGACTTTGAGGTTGATAATACACAGGTTGATATTGAGGGTAAGGAATATGAGGTGCATTATATACTAGTTGATTTTGAGGGTACGGAATCTGGGGTGCACTATATACTGGTTGATGTGAAGCTTGAGGGTAATAAGCGCCCTGTGGTTGCGTAGGTTGACCTTGCGGAGTAGGTTGAGCAGGTTGCTGAGCAGGGTAAATAGGTAAAACCAGCTACGAAAACGAAGGAATCTGCTGGTGGACAGGTTGCAATGACTATTGAGCTGGTTGAACCAGTTGTTGAAATGGCTGTTGAGGGCCACCAGGTCGACTTTGTGGTAAATTTTGGCCTGATGGTTGAGACGGTCTAGGATGTCCCTGATGACCAGGTTGACCCAGAGGACAATAGGATTGTCCTGGTTGCACAAAATTTGGGCCATACTACACATGTGGTTGTGATTGAGGTGTAACAGGTTGTCCTTGTGATGGATAAACTTTCCCCCCAGAACCAAAAGATGATCCCGGATGAACCAGAGGTTGACCCGAGAGACTAGAGGATTGTCCATGTTGGACCAAAGGTTCTCCTTGTAAAGTTTGGCCTTGTGGACTGTATGGTTGTCCCTATGAACCAAAAGTAGGGCCCTGCTGAGCTAAAGGTTGTCCTTGAGGGGGTTGTCCTTGTAAGCCAGAGGGTTGCACAAGAAAAGTACGTCTAAAATGAGATACGACTTGATGAGGACCAATAGGAGGCAAATAAACTGGAATACCATGCTCATCATAATAAAGTGGATATGAATAAACAGGATTACCAACCGCATCATAGTGATGAAACAGAGGGTGGGTAGGAGCCTGGGACTGCTGAGAACTCTAGGAGGTATGTTGATGAGGAGCCAACAAATGCTCCTCGAAACTAAGACCACAAGGAATCGCAGGAGTACTGGAAACTGCAATAGAAGTAGGTGAGGCTTCCGTTGAAGGAGCATAACGTCGGTGAATATCCAACATCTGCTTGTCAAACTCATAAGTAGTAACCAAGGGCGTAGATGAAGCCATGCAGACAGTAGGCCGAACTGGAACAGATGTAACAGTAACCGACGGATTTGATTCTGACACTGCAAGAAAAAAGCACATTGGTGAAGGGAAAAAATAGTCACCATAAGCTCATTGGTGAGGGTCAAAAGAGCCTTCGTCACCAAAAACTAAACGTCACCAAAGGTGCCATCACCGAAAGTATAGGTGTTGTGGTGACATTCAAGGTCTGTCACCAATAATGATTTATAGTGACGAATAGTTACCATCACCATTTCATATGAGCAATGGTTACAGACAATAGCCTCCGTCACCAAAAAATTGAACGTCACCAAAGGTGGCGTCACCGAAATTATAGGTGTTGTGATGACATTCAAGGTTTGTCACCAATAATGATTTATAGTGACGGATAGTGACCATCACCATTTCAGATGAGCAATGGTGATGGACAATAGCCTCCGTCACCAAAAAAATGAACGTCACCAAAGGTGACATCACCGAAAGTATGTGAAAGCATGTGTTGTGGTGACATTCAAGGTCTGTCACAAATATTGATTATAATGACAGATAGTGACCATCACCATTTCATATGAACAACAACGATTTTTTGTGATGGACCTTTCATGGCCGTCACTATTGGTGCATATATATGGCGACGTTCATTGACCGTCACCATAAATTCATTGGTGAAATAAAGGTCCATCACGAATAATGACTATAATGAAAAATAGTGACCCTCACCATTTCATATCAACAACAATGATTTATGGTGACAGACCTTTAATGGTCGTCACTATTGATGCGTATATATGGTGGTGTTCATTGACCGTCACCATTTCATATTTTGGTGAGGGTCGAAAAATGTCACCATAAACTCATTGGTGATGGTCAAAAGAGCATCCATCACCAAAAAATGATCTTCGTCATTCCCTCTATATGAATATCAGCGCACGATGGAATCGAACCACCAACCTCCTGCTTGTAAATCAGGTGCTCTTCCATTGAGCTAGCACCCTTTAAAGAATTAGACTTTAAACTAGCAATTTCCCCTAAAGGTGCAAAGATACACCAAAGGAATAAGAACCAGGAAAACTGAAAGAATTCGGTGTCCTTGCTCCAATTTTTATTCTACAACACTCTACAAAGTATGATCTTGATCTATGACATATTTTTTCCGAGTGGTTCTAATTTAATAGTAAATTTTACATTCAGATAAAATAAATGAATAACTGAGAGGCCTTACGGGATAATTTTTAATCCTTACACCAAAATCTCTTAATATTCAATTCTATGGAACAACTTGTTCAAAGTTCAAACTGAAGTAGATTTTAGATGGAAAGCCTAAAACCAGCTAAGTAGTTTACAAGTTAACATTTTGGATATAACTTCTGTTCAATTTATATGACAAGTTATGCCATAACCTTGAAACTATTTTCTTAGCTAAAATACTTTCTTAAGTCAACAATGACAAAGAAAGATAGTCATGGCAAGAAAAATTCTCTTGTTTTTTCTAATGAGGGTGCATGTAACTTGATAAAGGTTGTATGAGAGTATCAAACTATCTAAAATGCATCTCCTAAGCTAAAATGCATCTCCTAGGTCATGTGTCTCCTTAAGGACAATGCATATCCCAGGTAATGTGTCACCTTAAGGACTCCCACATCTACATATCCACTCCCTCAACCCGAGAGTTCACATGTCAAGGGATTGTTTGTGCTCATGCTGATTTCGAGATGTTTTTGTCATGGTGAAATACCTAACTCTACTCCAAGAAAACAAACTCCCTTCATGTATTAACAACATGAAGTCACCAAGATCCATATTAATCCAACACTTCGAGGAAGAATGTCTTTCAAACATCCAAACAAGGTCTAGCAGCAAATGGTAAACCACCTCCAATGTCCAAGTCCATCATGGAAGAGCATGGGCCAACCATTCACTATGCACCCCACATCTCATGAAGCACCCACAAGGCCTAAACGTGGTGTAAAAATTTTCAAAGTATCCCGAAAAGCTAAAAATTATGTCCCTCTCATCATAAAATCCTTTGTAACTCCACGCATATTTAGTTACAACTTTCACTCATAAGTGTTGAAGAGTGTAACTAGGTAGGTCTTAATTATGACTATGTAATTATGTACTTATGTAAAGATGAAGTCAATAATAATAAAATGAATTTTTGGTTTACTTGCTTCATGGATTTCATGAGCAAGATTCTTAGTATAGGTCTATAGACTTCTTCTTGATGTCTATTAGGTACATTAGTGTAATTAAGAGTCATGTAAAAGGCGTGAAGTTCACACCCTCCAGGACATTGCAGAAGAATGGCTTACAAACATTGAATATATGCCTATGAAGTCAGCCTACAAAAAAGTGTTAAAGTCGGCCTACTTAATGGCTATAAGGTCGACTTAATTACTTAGCTAGAAGTACTATATATATCCTACATATACTGCGGTTAAGAGAACATATCTGCGGATGATAATGAGGTTATATAACGTGCAAAAGGAACAAGTTTTGCAGATTACACTGAGGTTAATATAGCATGGAAAAAGGATCAAGTATTACGGTAACATATATAGCATTAAAAGAGAAGAACAGATTTGCGGATTTTGGGTCTGATTTAGTGCAGATATATCAAGGTAAAGTTTGAAGCAAACAGCATGGAAAGAAGGGTAACCAAATGTGGATATGAGGCATGCAGATCTAAAATGGAATTCTAATGTAAATTGAAAGGTACAGGAATATAATCTGCAGAAGCTACAGGAGCTGGACTATGGATAGATGCAAAAGTATACAGTGCAAATATATCTATTGAAGGAATTTGCCAACGTCAAGATAGTATTGTAATAAGACATGCTAATCTTAAAGGAGTTGTAAGTGAGGAAGGTAAATCAGAGATTTACCTTCCTAACTACATTATAAGATATTCAGTTACGAGCATAAATAATTATGTTTCAACATTTTGACTAAGTACTTTGATAACTAACTTGATGATGGAGTAACTAAGTTAAAGAAGAACACATAAGCAAGCTCACAAGTAGTTATTAAGAAGAGAATTTTTTATCAAACACAAGCTCTACAAATTCTCAACATGGTTTCAGAGTTATGGTTATGATCAAAGGCAGTTTGAAAGGACTCGAAACATTCTAAAAAGACCTATGTCAAAAGGGCTCAAATCATAGTAAGACAGTCCAATAATTAAGCTAGGTGCAAGTTCACAAGAAAGATAAATCTCTGTCACTATGAAAAGAAGGATATCAGTAGCATCTCAGTCTCAATGACATCACAGTGTTGAAATTACCTCTACCTCAATTTAGTACTACTCTTATAATATTATTTCGATACCACAGCAGTGAGGAGAACGAGTTATAAAGGTGTATTTATATTTAAGGCTCGGTGTGACAAAAATATATCAGTATAATCCATATTACAGTGAAGATCTTTAGTGTCATAATCACAGGTCAACTACAATATCGGTATAATAAATCACATGATAAGTACGACACTAAAATTTGGAACTACCATAGTGAAAAATCTATCATTGTTTCGTGCTACCACAATGAGAAAGGTCTCACTGGTTCGGTGCCATCATAGCTTGATGAGAAGTATGCCATTTCAGTTTGAAAGGACTCGAAACATTCTAAAAAGACCTATGTCAAAAGGGCTCAAATCATAGTAAGACAGTCCAATAATTAAGCTAGGTGCAAGTTCACAAGAAAGTTCAATCTCTATCACTATGAAAAGAAGGATCTCGGTAACATCTCAGTCTCAATGACATCACAGTGTTGAAATTAACTCTGCCTCAATTCAGTACTACTCTTATAAGATTATTTTGATACCACAGCAGTGAGGAGAATGAGTTATAAAGGTGTATTTACAGTTAAGCCTCGATGTGAAAAAAATATATCAGTATAATCCGTATTACAGTGAAGATCTTCAGTGTTATAATCACAGGTCAACTACAGTCTCGGTATAATCAATCACATGATAAGTATGACACTACAATTTGGAACTACCACAGTGAAAAATCTATCATTTTTTCATGCTACCACAGTGAGAAAGGTCTCACTGGTTCGGTGCCATCACAGCTTGATGAGAAGTATGCCATTTCATTTTGATGGTATCACATAGGGTCTCACAGAAATGGTCAACAGAAGTGAGAGACATTTACATTGAAGTATTTACAATCGAAGCACAAAATAAGGTCAAAACAATAATATGTATACACAGTGAAATAGTACATTTGAGGATCTCGGAATAGCTGCTTACATTGAGTTTGAAAGAATATGAATTCTTTCCTATGAAGTTGACAGTGCAAGAACCAACTATTATTTTCATAGTGCCAAAATGTCCACTTGCATTAAAAACTACATGTCATGTACATAAACATAAAACCTGATGTATTATATGATGGCCCTCCCTTTTCTTTATAGTGAAAATGGATGATGCAACAATTTTTTTGTGGAAATGTAGGGGCAGAGGTTTATCTATACATAAAATCAGTCCAAAATATTTTAGGACTTGTAATCATATTATTAGCCCTGTAAAAGTTTGGGATTATTTCAAAAAAAAAAAAAAAAATCCTCTCATATTATTTGGACTTTTCAAATAGAAATTTTTACTTCTCAATATTGATTTTGATGTGATGAGGTTTAGGGTCCATGTTTATAGTCACCCACGTTTTCATAGTTGGCTTAGGAGGTCCACACTAGTTGTTTATGAATTTTCTATCACTTTAGTATAACTACTAAGACTCAAAATTTCAATCATTCTGGTCTTGGTGAATCAGGGCACTTTCCAAATCACATTCCCCAATAGGATTATAGAGAACCACTAGAGGAAGGGAGATAAACAGTAAAATATCTCGGTGAACATCTGCCTTTCTTTAAAAGAGGGCAAGACCTACTCATTCAGGATTCAACTCATTGCCATGTCTATATCTAATTCTATCTATCTTTCATAATTTCCAATGACCTGAATTTCCTTTCATCCATACTCGAAAATTTCCATTTCATAAACATGTCACTTCAACCACTATATGCTATCATACAATAGACGAGTGTCAAGAAACTCTTGTTTCGTGAAGGGTTTCGGGAGCTTTGACAAGGGGCACTCAAAGTGCACCATTCCTGGAAACCTATGCCAGAATCCAATGAATTATCGTAATCATGGTTGTGATTGATCCAATTTTTTTAGGTTTTTAAGGATTTGGGTAAATTTGGAGAGTGCCAAAGAAATTAGGGGCAGAGTTCTCTATGGACAGAACTCCAACTTTGGTGGAACTGTGATTTCCATCAAAATTTTGGCCCAATTTCAATTAGAAATATTGCTGGAAATGGAGGACGTTTTCAGTGCCCCATATCCCACGGTTTTTAGAAAGATTTGGTTGACCGAGACTTTCCTCCTCCTGAGTGTTGTTGGTTTCTGCCATTATGTGACAGAAGACAGTTGGATGGAGCTAATCGATTGTGAAACCTGAATGAGAAAGGTAGTGAAGGGTACTTCACTCAGAAACACCACTGAAATCACATGCCCAAATTCTCATGAGTCGCAAATCCCTCCATAATTTGCGAGGAATTTTGAATTTTTGATAATTGACTTGATGAAAGATGGAATTTTAAAGTTTCCTGACCAATGAAAGGAATTTTGAAGTTTCTATCCTTGATAAAAAATGATACTAGAACCCTTCATGTTTCTTTTATCCAAAGGTTTATTTTCTTGATAGGATATGTGATATCTGAATAGTGTTATAGTAGAGTAGCTCCTTGTATATAATCTTATGGATGTACAGGTTAGTAGTGAGATAGGAGTATATAGCACATTCAGACAAAATTCTCATTCCCATTCAAATGATCTAAGCCCCTTTTAAATGACCTAAAAATTTCTCTTCCAATATGACCTAAAAAGTTCATTAATTTAAAACTACTAATTGCATCTAAAGGTTTATAAATAAATTTCCACCTCTCTGTTATTTCTATTTCTAATCAATTGGCCAACCAGGAAAGGGATATCACTACCACCATTTCATTTTTTTTAAATCACCATATGTAATCGGAGATCCAAATAACAATTCCTTGTACATAAGAATTGTATAAACTTTAAATGGCCCAAACACCACAAAAGCTTTGAATGTTATTATAATATTCAACTCTAAAATTGTAAAACCAAACAAATTTTAAGTATAGCTCCAACTTTAATGATTAATTTATTATTCAACAGCTCCAATCTTCATACTACCCCACCCCTTTCGTCCAATATATATATATATATATATATATTGTTAATCAGTATCAGATAAGAACAAGAGGAATCAACATAAGATAATATCAAGAGAAGGAGAAGAAAATCAGTCAAGCAAGCCATAACGTATAATGTATTGAGCCAAAAAGAAAGGGATTTATATGGAATTATTGATGAAACCCAAATACACTAAAGAGTTTCACCTGGAATATTTATCCAAATCACTCTGTTGTGATTATAATTACAACTCAATGGTGATACATAAAAATGTATTGTCCATTCCTCGGTGACAGGAAAAATTTCTAGTAATTAAAGCAATAGCAAGCATTCATTGCCTAGCACCTGCCACAATATAAAATGCAATTTCATTCTCCTCAAAAAAAAACAAAAATGTTGTTTGTTTGAGGTATTTGAAAGTATGACAAATGTACTTAATTTTATAGTACCATCTGCTGCATTTGGATTTTATAGCATTGGGAAAATAGGATTTAAATTCAATATTTGCACACATTTAACAAAAATGTTGTAGAAGGTGTCTTCATTGAATCTTGGAAAGCAAGCTCTCTGTGTGCACGAGCTAATTTAAAGAAGGGTTTTGGTATTTGTAAGGTTAGATTTGAGGAGATAAATATGTATCCAAACTGCACAATTTTGCTGCTTAGATGGAAAGTTTGGGAACAAAATTTTAAACCATTGTCAACCCTAAAACTATTTCCTTTAATCTTATAAACACAAAATATAAATTGCATAACTTAGGTTTCTCAAAACACCTAAAATATGAATTTATATTCTAGAAGTTGAAGGTGTCTTAATTTCTACTGTGTCATTGCTCATATTCTAGCTCTCTTCTCCTCTGATCCACTTTCATAACTAAAAACTCCTCTCTACTCAAAACTGGAGAAGATTTGTAATTACCCATACCATAATCCATATATTCTATGAAATTTTCTAATTTTCTCAGTTAGTAAAAAATTGGAATGAATCCACAAAGCTAACAATAAGACTTTGACTCAAAATCATAAATATTCAGCAAACAAACTCACTATAAAATTTGGTTTCAAAAATCAATTTAGGAATGTGTTTTTTGTTCTTGGTTTTGGGCATTTATAGGTTTTTATTTTACAGGTCAAAATTGACTAAATATTTCACAACTCAAAGTATGGCCAAGTCTTCCAAGACTTCCTAATACTATTAAAACTCGTAGAGTTAAGAGGAGCTTGACCAGTTCAACAATGCCTTCAAACTAACCAAGTTATGGTGAGTTTGACCAGATATCCCAATCATTACACTTGAATCGGCCAGTCAAACTCAGGGATACTCAAAAGACTTGGCTAGGTCTCGTAATTATGATTCTACATTCAAAAATCTCATTTGATAGATGGTTACATATATCTATAAACAAAACACCTTATCTTTGAACAGGAGGGGAAAAACCTGGCATATATCCCTGTGTTCCATACATATCCGTTGGCATAATGTGTCCATTAAATGGCATGTCGAAAGGACTTGGTCCATAACCCATGTATGGGACACTACCATTACAAACCATGTAAGCATATGATCCCCACTGTGCACCAGAACAACAAGCATTATATATGCACATGCAACATACGACATCATACACTCTCTAGCTCCAAAATACTGTGATTCTCTCCACTGCATCTCATTAGTTGTAACAATGATAAAGCACCCAACATGCATCATTTCGAAATATATTCATTTTCTTGTAATTAAGAAAGGAAATTAAAATGAGAATGAATGATACAGAGGTAAGGAAAATCCAATGACACTTTTCAAAACATCAGTTAAATAGGAGATTTCAGCACTAGGAAATATGAAGAAAATTACACAAGGAAAAAGGAGCTAGATCAGGTGTGTTTGAAGGTAATTTCATGCTTAATTGTTAGCAGTGAGAACAAGCTTGCTTTCCAGTGAGGTAGTGTTTCCCTGTAAAGAGATCAATTGCTAAAATTTCTGTTAATAAAATTTGACAGCAAACTATGATGAAGGTACAGAAATTTCTGTTAAATTTATGTTATCAAAGTACAACAAACTATGATGAAGGCACATAAATTTCTGTTAAATTTTTGTTATCAAGGTATAGCTCCTCAGGTAGCATTATATCCTCTAGAGGGCCAGATATCAAGGATTCCAAATTTTAGGACAATGATGTTTTAAAGCCAGATATTCTGGCTCTTGGTTCTCTAATATGGGAAGCATGGTCACCTAATGGCATCCATGAAGTCAATTATAAAGGTAAAACAATACTACTTATTTCAGTCTTAGAATTAGGTTTCAATGCTATTTTTTTCTGCTTATGCCTATAGTTTGTGATAGGCTTGATTACTATCTTCTAATCTTATTTACCTAGGAGTCTGTAATTTTGAAATTTGAAGATTTTTTTGGTAACTACTGGAGGATATATCATTTCTAGAGAGAATAAAATAAATTTAGAAGTTTTGGCAAACTTTGAAAATTAAAGGCACCTTGACACGCACATTAATCGTCTCAATATTTTGCTTTTCTTCAAGCAAGAGAAGGATTTGCCATGATATCAGGGACAAGCATGGTGACACCACATATACTTGGCATTGCAGCTTTGGTGAAGTAGAAAAATCCTTATTAGAGCCCTACTGCCATCAAATCAGCATTACAAACAACATCAGCATTTGTTTTACACATGGGGAAGCCCTTGCAAGCACAAAATTAATTTGGAGAAGATAGTCCAATAACTCTTATTTTTTCCACACCCTTCGATTGTGGAAGTGGTGTAGTGAACCCTAAGGCTGTGCTTGATCCAAGCCTCATTTTTTATGCAGGCATGGTTCTTTTTGGGGTTATCCAAACTTTTTAATATCTGATTCCTTTCTATAGAGACATGTCTATTTTTTATATCTAACCATATTCTAATTACTCCACAAATTGATTTGAAGGCTATGAAGATTATGTAAGCTTCCTCTGTTCATTTTCAGGTTTTGATAGGAATTTTGTTGCACACATTACCAGTTCAACATGTGCCCCAAAAATCAGGCATTCAAAAAATATTAAAACTCCATCCATAACTGTATCAAATATTATTGGATCAATGACCATATTGAGAAGGGTTACCAATGTAGAACAAGTAGAAAAATATACAATTTCCAGCTCAATGCCACTAGATGTGTCACTAACTATAAAACCTGCAGTTATAATGTTGGAAGAAGGGTAGTCCAAACCATTTTGGGTGAAATTATTTTCCAAATCTCCCACTGGAACTTATAGCTTTGGTGAAATAATATTGATATAAGTGTTAGTAGTGAGAACAAGCTTGTTCTCCATTGAAGTAGTGTTGACCTGTAAAGAGATCAACTTCTAAAATTTCTGTTAATAAAATTCCACAACAAAGCAGAGGATTTTCCCTATTGGGTTCCCTAGAAAAATATTGTGTTATTGTGTCTGACTAACTATTTATCTCTATTTCTATTATTCTTCTTATTCAGTAGAGAAATTATGTGTTTTGGTGAATAGAAGTTGTATTAGATTGTTCATCATAGTAGTTGCAGAATTTTCAAGGAAATTATACATAGTTGATCGATTACATTCACTACTGGAGTTTTCTGAACTCAAAACAAGTGTTAGAATAATATGTACACCAATTGCTTGAAATTATACCCAAAGACTTTAATAACAAAATTTTAGCAACCATACGATGCAATGCAGTTGAACTGTTTATTATTGGTTTTCGTTCCATTGGAAACATAAGCTCCAACAAAGGAAGGATTTGACTATAGATTTAGATGACCAAATACCTTTAAATTGAAGATGTGTCTTTATATTCACATAGATATGATGTAACTTCTTTGCAATAATAAATCTATATGTTTTACTCCTTCAAATTTTTTCTCCAATTTCATGATTCTAACCCTATATCTCTTGATGTATGTTTTGTTTTATAGTTTATTTATAATGATAGAATAAATGAAATTATTTTGTTTTATATAGAGATGATTGCAATCTATATGGAAAATATAGGAATAAACATCAACAATCAAGCATGAATGAGGGATCTTATAGTGGAGTTAAATTTCTCCTAGGCCTAGCCTGGAAAGAGTGGCAATGGAATGGAGTGAAATTATCATATTATAATCAATGATGTGATGACAGAATGCATTTCTTCTCGAATTTGGAAGTTTCAACCCCCAATGTCAATGGATTAAAAGGAGGTTTCAGCAGAAAGGTTAGAAATAGAATTCATTATGCTACAATAGCAGCCAACAAGGTTGTTGATTGGCTTTCTAACATGCCATTGAGTGGCAAGTATATGACATCAGGATTTTCAAAACCTGAGGTTGAAAGGAAGAATAATGAATTATTGAAATTAAATTTCAATAATAAGTAAAAATGTTGAGACTTCGAAAAAACACTAGGCCTTGGGGAGCTGACATAGACATCCCAGTTTTTTCAATTAGAAAGATTAAGGCAGGATGCCTTAAGTTGCAAGACATCAAATTTATGGACTGATTTGCAAATCCCTCCATAATTTGTGACAATGGTGGCAGCCATTAGTGAGTAGTATAAATCATAGTTTAATTCATATGAATTTTCTATTTGTTCTCACACCTGGAGAAGAACTGGGCTTGTTAGTTCACTTTCTCTCTGCATTATCTCAGTCTCTATTAGCCATTAGAAATGAGAAAAGGTCTAGAAAGGAGAGGAGCAAAGCCCAAATGCTCCCTCTGTTGAAACCTTAGTTAAAATGAGCGGGTGAATCAGTTTAACACATTCATGAACTTTTTAAACTTTCAATTTAATTTTTTTAAAATTTAACTTCATGATCAACTTTATAAGTGAACAAACTTAATATATGAGCAGAAGTGCTAAGATAATGTAACAACAGACTTATTATGAGATCAGCAAGTATTAATCAAATTGAATAACCATACCAACACATAAAAATCACACCCAGAGACAACAGATATAAGTGGAAACCCATAAAGGGATAAAACCACATCTTATTATTGTTGTGATGCAAAGGCAAGCTCCAACTCCCTCTCACCACTGATTTTCTGTAAGCACCAACCTACAGGAGGCTCCAACCTAAAATTCTGCAAGCTACAACTTGCAAGGAAGCTCCAACTCCCTCACTTTTTCATAAGCGAAACATTTGTTGATTTACCTTGAATATCAACCCTCTTTTGCACCTTATTTACTATTGTCCTCTAGTCTTCATGTCCGCCTTATTTATTTCCTCTGCTTCAATTCTACATTCTCATTTCTTTTATCAACCTATTCAGAAATATGTATTCATTTCAATTTTACAGTGGGATTTTGTTTTTCTCTGGAGACTTGGAAATTACAACACTAACAATGTAAAATCAATCAAAAACCTTTTCATTCAATTACAGTATAAATTTTAAATCCATTCAACAACTCTGCTCTCTCTATTTTCTCTCTCAATCTTCTTTAGCACACTCTGTTTTTTTTTTTCCTTTTTTGCATTTTCCTTGTTCATTGCAGTTGTATAACTGTTGTATGTACAACTATCTTTTAATAGAACACAATAACTCTCGGCGTTATTAAAAAACTTTTTAACAATACGGGATCATATATATCTGAACTCACAATCTTCATTTCATAATACGATCTCAACCATCAAATATATAACCTTTGGTTTCGTATTTAAAAATAAATGCTCATACTCATTAAATGTACATCCATTACTTGTCATTCTCATAAAACATATATCCGCACCCCAATCAAATGTTATAATCTTTTTTTAATAAACCTTGGGTTTTATATCAATGAACCACCATTCGTATATTCCAAGAAGCCAAGGCTCTACACGCATTTCTTTGACTTAGGACAAACAACACAATTCTATGGGTCAGCCCTTCCACTCACCCATATAGTCGGGCCCACATATGTTTGATAAATTCCACACCTTTAATTCATTCCAAATGACAGCTCCCTTTGAGCATATATATATATATATATTCTGATTACTTTTTGCACCATATTATAATATACTCACGTTCAAATTCAATATATAACATTCGGTCTTTATATATATATATATATCAATACATTATATACCAACATATATATATATATATATATATATATATATATATATATATATATATATATATATATACCTTTAACCGAAAGATATAGTTTCATACTACGATCTACTCTGATATCCCATTTGTTAGGTGTTATGTTATGTCAACTCTAATAATATTTGCACATTCGATTTGAAATTGCATAACTATAATATTTGTATAAAGACTCACCATAATCTATTGATTAATTGTAATAATGCATAGTTAATTTAGTTAAAATACCCCTTGCATCCGATGGTCATGAGCTCATCACTCCTCAAACCTCAATCCAACGATCCTTAACAAGTTTCGCGTTTTTTATTGATACAAACATTAACGCATAAAAATTGCACGAAAAAAGTTGTTTTACAAAACCGCCTTAGGACACGTGTTGATTAAAGACATAGATCGTGTTCAAAATGAGAAATCCACTTACCACTTTGACACTGCGTGATACTGTTGGTTTTCTTACCTCTGGTTTTACTGTTCACGATTAGGGTTCCTCTTATATTCATGGTTCCGCTTTATCAAATTTAACTCTATGGTTTCATTAACGCACTCTATTGTATATTCGTTCTTAATATAAGATAACTGCTTCCACAAATAATTAATCTTTGACCTAAACAGAATTTAGCACAGTGTTAAATATTTTCAATAGTCAAGTGCTACCATTACTTACATTCTCCACCCAAAAAGAACCAAATTTCATTTGCTCCTATCGAATCTTTTTCACCGGATTTCTATGTAGACAATTTGTGAACAACCCATGTATTCAAATGCGCGCCATTCATGATAGGTATTTTTAATACAGGTACCTCCTCTGGCATTAATAACTCAATCGATTATGATTCACTTCTATTGATTTCAACACTGGAAATAGAGCTCGATGCTAGACTATTTATATGGAGATTTGATGTGTTTAAATAGACAGGGTCCACTATTGCATATGCCGAAATTACAGAGTAAACCTCGCCAGTTCCTCTGGGTTCCACATAGCCAATTTCATCAGTCACATGTAAAACCCCAAATTGACCCCTTACACAGAGCTTTCACCATGCACAAGTTCTCACATAATTTCTTATTGAAGGTTAAGCCAACAATGTCTATATAATTCTGAAACAATTCATTTCATCTACACAATGAAATTTACTTGCAATACTCTTCCTATCCTAGGCCTGATCTTCAAAATCAATGGCCCCTTCGACCTCTTCCTCTGTTCCTAGCTCTCCAGGTCTATTTTGCTTCCCTGTCTCTATATTCCTGGTACATTCTACTACCCGGTCATTGTAAATAAATTCTCACTCTGTTCTTCTCATGCTCAAAACTGAGAGCCCTCTATTCTCCTATAAATGTCACTACACCATTCACCAAAAACCTGGGCCCGTTTTCTATCTTCTACTTTTCCTCTGTTGCTGCCTTTGTCATCTCCTTTTCCATCAATGACAACATTTCTAACAGTCTCCCCCTTTGGCATTGATGGAAATACACTTCCTCTGCTAGGCCTTTTAACATATGCTCTGTCTGTAGCTTACTCCCCTCACTATAGCTTTCCCTCCCCCTTTGACATAAATGGCAAAGGGTGATATTCTGATATTGAGGACCTATTCCATGCTCTGTGTGGCATTCCTTGTTAACTAGTCTCCCCCATGGAATAATGTTTTCTTTTCTGTTCTCCCCCTGAAACGATACTTTCTCTTCATGTCAGAGAGTAGCATCTGCAAACACTACCCCTAGTTTATCTCTCAAATATTCAAATGGTTCTCTAGTAAGACGTTTTGTGAATTTATCTGATATTTGTTCTTTTTTTGGCACATATTCCAACTTCACTATCTTCTGTGCTACTTGTTCTCTGAGAAAATGATACTTGATTGGAATTTGTTTAGTTTTTTAATGAAGCACAGGATTTTTTGATATACTTATTGCACTTGTATTATCACATTTGATAGAGATAGGTTCATCAATGCTTACCTTCATGTCTTGGAGGGTTTGTTTCATCCACATGACTTGTGTGCAACATGTTGCTGCTACGATGTATTATGCTTCTACTGTAGATAGAGAGATAGATGTTTGTTTCTTGCTTAGCCATGCCACTAGACTTTCTCCTAAATAAAATGCACCTCCACTTGTGCTTTTCCTGTCATCCACACAGCTAGCCCAATCTACATCTGTATATTCTATCAAAATGAAGTTTTTTCCTTTTGGATACCATAGCCCATGATGTGCAATCCCTTGTAGATATCTGAATATTCTTTTAATTGCTAGTAAGTGATTTTGTTTTGGTGTTGCTTGATATCTTGCCACAAGTCCTACAGCCAACACAATGTATGGTCTAGAAACTGTTAGCTATAGCAGACTTCCAACCATGGATCTGTAAATTTTTTGATCTACATCAGTTGTTCCATCATCTGCACAAAGCTTGCATCCAGTAATCATGGGGGTTGACAAAGGTTTGCAGTATTCCATTTTGAACCTTTTCAGCATCTCTTTTAAGTATTTTTCTTGTGAGATGAATGTGCATGTTTTCATTTTTTTAATTTGAAGTCCTAGATAAAAGGTGAGCTCTCCAATCATAGACATCTCAAACTCTGATTTCATCTCTTCAGCAAATCCTTTTGTTAGCTCATCTTTGCTGCTTCCAAACATGATATCATCTACATACACTACTACAATCAGAAGTTCATTTTCATTTGCTTTTATGTACAAATTGTTGTTTACTCCTCCTTTCTTGAACCCTTGTTTTTACAAGTATTTGTCCAGCCTTGAATACCATGCTCGAGGAGCTTGTTTCAGCCCATATAATGCTTTCTTTAATCTGCACACATAGTCTTCATTATCTGTTAAGGAGAACCCTTCTGGTTGTTCCATATAGACTTCTTCCTCTAAATCTCCATTTAGGAAGGCAGACTTCACATCCATTTGATATACCTTGAAGTCATGATAGCAAGAAAAAGCTAAAAATAGTCTGATAGCTTCCATTCTGGCTACAGGGGAAAATGTCTCATCATAATCAAGACCTTCAACCTGTGAATATCCCTTGCATACAAGTTTGGCTTTATTTCTGATTACCTGTCCTTGTTCATTCATCTTATTCTTGAATACCCATTTTGAGCCAATGACATTTTTCTCACTAGGTCTTGGAACTAGTTCTTAGGTGTTGTTCTTTTCAATTTGTTCCAACTCTTCATTCATAGCATTCACCCAATGTTTATCTTTTCTGGCTTCTTAAAACTTCTTTGGCTCTATTTGTGATAACATTGCTAGGTATACCTCTTCTATCTGTTCAATTAGTTTTCTTCTTGTCTGTACACCTACACTCTTGTCCCCAATGATTTGATCTTCTGGATGGTTCTTTTGATTGTATCTTGAGGGACCTTTTGATATCAGTTCAGTTTCTTCTGTTGTTTTGCTTATTTCATCTTCATCTTGATTCTCTTTTTCATGATCTTCTGGAGGATTGCTGCAATCTATACTTTTTGTCTTGTCTGATAGTTCTTCATCAAATCTTACATCAATAATTTCCACAATTTTGTGAAGTATTTTGTTATAGCACCTGTAACCTTTACTCTTGGATGCATATCTTAAGAATATTCCTTCATCTGCTCTTGCATCAAACTTTCCCAGATTTCCATCATTATTTTTTATGAAACACTTACTTCCAAAGACTCTAAAGTGCTTGATTGATGTTGGTTTACCATGCCATAATTCATAAGGAGTCTTGTCACTGTTTGGTCTTAAATGAGCTTTGTTTAGGATATGCACAATTGTGTGTACTGCTTCTGCCCAAAAGGTTTGAGGAATGTTACTTTCTTGCATCATGGCTCTGGCAATCTGTTGTACAGACCTGTTTTGTCTCTCTGCCACTCCATTTTGCTGAGGAGTTCCTGCAATTTTGAACTGTTGTTTTATCCCATGCTCATTGCACAAATCTGCAAAATCATAGTCTGTGAATTCACCTCCTCTGTCTTATATGATGCACTTTAGCTTGCATCCTATTTGATTTTCTGCCAATGCCTTGAATATCTCTAATTTTTCAAGTGCTTCCAATTTGTGTTTGAGAAATGCAACCCATGTCATTCTGGAAAAATCATATATTATTAGCATGAAATAGGATTCTCCACTTGGTGTTTTAGTTCTTGAAGATCCACACAGATCCATGTGAACAATTTGAAGAGGTATGCTTGTAGATAGCTTCTCTTTGGTTTTGAAGGATGTGCGAGTCTGCTACCTAGCTGACAGGATTTACATATTGTATTTGAAGAATTCTTTATGACTGGCATATCTCTGATTGCATTCTTTTTTCTTAGAATTATGATATGATCAAATTTTAGGTGTCCCAATCTCCTATGCCATAACCATGACTCCTCAAATTTGCTAAGGTGGCATGCTTCATTTTCTTCTTTCACTACATAGACATTACTTTCTGTTCGAACACCTTTGATCAGGGTCTTTCCAGTGGTGCTTGATCTTACTTCACAGTCTTGTGCTCTAAAAAGAACTTCACAGCCTTTATCACACATTTGACTGACAGTCAACAGATTTTCTTTCACCCCATCCACAAATAGTACATCCTGGGATTTTCCTCTGCCATTATCTAGACTGACTGAGCCTCTTCCTTTAATTTTTCCTGCTTTATCATTGCCAAAAGTAACATTTCTAGATTTCTTTTCATCAAAAGTTATAAAATTGCGTCTATCTCCAGACATATGCTTTGAGTAACCACTGTCCAAATACCATTTGCTTTTCAGATCTTGAGCTATTAGACCCAAGTCACATTTATTTACCTTCTTTTTCCACTGCAAGCATCCTCTTGTTTGGTACCTTTTCTGAGGTGATGAACCACATTCTCTGAGAGGACATTTAGAAGACATATGTCCACTTTTATTGCATACACAACATTTGAGTATATCTTTAGCAGAATTATAAGTATGAGTAAACTCTCCATGATTCATAAACCTCCTTGAGGTTTTGAACATCAGTCTTTGTCCATATTTTTTGCATTCTATGATTTTATGGCCAAATTATTTACTGTAAAAACAATATCCATAAAAACAATTTGCATACCTGATGAAAGGTTGTCTTCTCCATTTTTTTGCTTGAGGAAAACTTTTCACTGTTTGCATCCTTTGTTGGTTTGTATTTATTCTTCTTGTATGACAATATACAACAATATGTCCCAGTTTGTGGCAGGCATAACAGGTGGCATTTTTCATAGGAGGAAAAAATCTCCTTTGATGGCTTCCAAATTTGACATATTCGGGAGTATATCAGCCCTTTTTAGTTGACATTTTATTTATTTCATACTTTGTCATTTGTGATTCCTTCTGATTTCTATCTACTTCATTGCAGATTTCTTCTTCTTTAGGAATCTCCTGAGTTGCTTTGATATCCTCATCTACTTTTACAAAAATAATGTTTTTGTTTTCTTTTTCTTTGCCTTTGCTTGATTATCCTTCATAGCCTATCCCAGTTTTTATCAGAGGATAACTTTGAGCATCTAGAATTTCATTCAACTTACCAAAGATTGTCATTTGAGAAGTGTTTATTTTCCTCTGAGCATTTTCTAATTTCTTCCTTAAGCATACTACTTCTTCTTCCAATTTCTCTTGTTCCCGAGTTTTATCCTTAATTTGCTTAAGTAAAATGTCTTCTACCTTCTTGGCTTCTTCAAGCTCTACTTTCAACTGAATGAGGACTTCTGAATTTTGTTCTTCTCTTACATATTTGAGGAGAATGTCTTTCCATTTTTTTCACTTTATTTT
This sequence comes from Pinus albicaulis, assembly GCA_034641835.2. Lineage (NCBI taxonomy): Eukaryota > Viridiplantae > Streptophyta > Pinopsida > Pinales > Pinaceae > Pinus > Pinus albicaulis. The sequence goes on from CM076574.1 coordinate 559,878,297, forward strand.
GAGTCTGTCAATTTCCTCCAGGGCACTTCTTAGCTCCCCCTCAAGATCCACTTCACCTTCTTCCTCATCTTCTAGAAGGCATTCTTCCATCTCTTCTATAGCCATCAATACAAATTCAGACGTTCCTTCTTCACTAGAGAATTCAGCTGAGTCTTCAGATGCACTGCTATCTTGCTGAGCATAGAAAGATTTTATGTTGAATCTCTTCCCTTTCTGCCAGTTCTTTGATATAGTTTTCTCAGATTCTTGAGTTTTATTCTTTGTTTTCCTATAAGGACACTTAGAAGCATAGTGTCCAACTCTTCCACAATTGAAACATTTAAATGGAAGTTTACCTTTATATTTACCCGAGCCTTTATCCAATTTTCTAATAAATTTGGCCTCTTATTCATCTGAGCAGGAGCATATATCTTCTTTTTCTTATTTCTTCTTCTCTGTCTTAAAGGCTACCTCCCTTACAGTTGACTTTTTCTGTGGCAATCTCATCTCATAGGCTGTAAGTTTTCCAAGTATTTGATTCATGGTCAAAGTTTCCCAATCAGCTGTTTCTTCTATGGCAGAGACCTTGGGATTAAAACTGGATGGTAAAGATCTTAGGATCTTTTTAACAATTACACATTCTTGTATGGTTTCTCCTAGAGCTTTCATATTATTTACAATTTCTGCAACCCTTAAAAAGAAACTAGCAATGTCTTCATCATCATTCATCTTTAAATTTTCAAACTGGGCTCTATAGACTTGAAGTTTGGCTATCTTCACCTTTTTGTTTCCCTCATGAATAATTTCTAGAGTTTCCCACATTTCTTTGGTATTCTTTCTGTGCATTACTTTGATGAACTCTGCCTCACACAATCCATTCAAGATTGCACTCATGGCCTTTGAATTAGCCACAAAATCTTGCTTGGCTTCTTTCTCTGAGACATTTGCCTTAGGTTCATATCCAAATTCCACAACAGCCCAAACTTCTATTCCTAAATACATTATGTATGTTTCCATTCTAATTTTCCAGAAGGCATAATCTGCACCAGTGAAAAAAGGGGCTTTGTTAGTTAAGCATCCTTCTTGACTAGCCATCCTGGGGACCTAGGATCTCCTTTTAGTTGTTAAACTGCTAAAAAAGGAACCCACTTCTATACCAATTGTTGAAACCTTAGTTAAACTGAGGGGGCGGGGGGTGAATCAGTTTAACACATTCATGAACTTTTTAAACTTTCAATTTAATTTTTTTACAATTTAACTTCATGATCAACTTTATAAGTGAACAAACTTAATATATGAGAAGAAGTGTTAAGATAATGTAACAACAGACTTATTATGAGAGCAGCAAGTATTAATCAAACTGAATAACCATACCAACACATAAAAATCACACATAGAGACAACAGATATGAGTGGAAACCCATAAAGGGAGAAAACCACATCTTATTATTGTTTTGATGCAAAGGAAAGCTCCAACTCTCTCTCACCACTGATTTTCTGTAAGCACCAACCTACAGGAGGCTCCAACCTCAAATTCTGCAAGCTACAACTTGCAAGGAAGCTCCAACTCCCTCACTTTTTCATAAGAGAAGCAATTGCTGATTTACCTTAGATATCAGCCTCTTTCTATACCTTCTTTACTACTGTCCTCCAGTCTTCATGTCTGCCTTATTTATTTCCTCTGCTTCAATTCTGCATTCTCATTTCTTTTATCATCCTATTCAGAAATATGTATTCATTTCAATTTTACATTGGGATTTTTTTTTTCTCTAGAGACTTGCCAATTACAACACTAATAATGTAAAATCAATCAAAAACCTTTTCATTCAATTACAGTATAAATTTCAAATCCATTCAACAACTCTGCTCTCTTTTTTCTCTCTCAATCTTCTTCAGCGCACTCTGTTTTTTTTTTTTTTCGTTTTTGCATTTTCCCTGTTAATTGTAGTTGTATAACTGTTGTATGTACAACTGTCTTTTAATAGAACACAAATAACTTTCGGCGCTATTAAAAAACTTTTTAACAATATAGGATCATATATATTTGAACTCACAATCTTCATTTCATAATACGACCTCAATCATCAAAGATATAACCTTTGGTTTTGTATTTAAAAAAGAAATGCTCATACTCATTAAATGTACATCCACGACTTTTCATTCTCATAAAACATATATCCGCACCCCAATCAAATGTTATAAGAACTTTTTAATAAACCTTGGGTTTTATATCAATGAACCACCATTCGTATATTCCAAGAAGCCAAAGCTCTACATGCATTTCTTTGACTTAGGACAAACAACACAATTCTATGGGTCACCCCTTCCATGCACCCATATAGTTGGGCCCACATATGTTTGATAAAGTCTGCACCTCTAATTCATTCCAAATGACAGTGCCCTTTGAACATATATATACATATATATATTCTGATTAATTTTTTCACCATATTATAATATGCTCGCGTTCAAATTCAATATATAACATTTGGTCTTTATATATATATATATATATATATATATATATATATATATATATATATATATATATATATATATATATATATATAGATATATATATATATATATATATATCAATACATTATATACCAACATATATATATATACTCCCCAAATCGAAAGATATAGTTTCGGGCCCACAGGATCTACCTTATCATCCAATGTCTACCTTGTCATCTGACGGTTCGAAACACGTCGTGTTCCAAACTCCAATTGGGTGCACATCCGACGGCAATCGCATAACTAACATGCCTGCATGTTAATTCACCATAATCACGCGATGAATTAGGCCCCAATAGTTAAACTACCCCTTGCATCCGACGGTCGTGAGCTCATCGCTCCTCAAATCTCAATCCAACAATCCTTAACAAGTTTCACGTTTTTTATTGATACGAACATTAACGCATAAAAATTGCGCGAAAAAAGTTGTTTTACAAAACCGCCTTAGGACATGTGTTGATTAAAGACATAGATTGCGTTCAAAATGAGAAATCTACTTACCACTTTTGACACCGCGCGATACTGCCGGTTTTCTTACCTCTGGTTTTACTGTTCACGATTAGGGTTCCGCTTATAAGCATGGTTCCGCTTTATCAAATTTAACTTTGTGGTTTCATTAACGCACTCTATTGTATATTCATTCTTAATATAAGATAATTTCTTCTAAAAATAATTACTCTTTGACCTAAACAGAATTCAGTGTAGGGTTAAATATGTTCAACAGTCGAGTGCCGCCTTTACTTACGTTCTCCACCCAAAAGGAACCAAATTTCATTTTCTCCCATCGAATCTTTCTCACTGGATTTCTATGCAGACAATTTGTGAACAACCCATGTATTAAAATGCGCACCATTCACGATAGGTATTTTTAATAAAGGTACCTCCTCTGGCATTAATAACTCAATCGATTATGATTCACTTATATTGATTTCAACACTAGAAATAGAGCTCGATGCCAGGCTATTTATATGGAGATTTGATGTGTTTAAACAGACAGGGTCCACTATTTCATATGCTAAAATTATAGAGTAAACCTCGCCAATTCCTCTGGGTTCCACACAGCCAATTTCATCAGTCACATGTAAAACCCCAAATTGACCCCTTACACAGAGCTTTCACCCTGCACAAGTTCTCACAGAAATTCTTATTGAAGTTTAAGCCAACAATGTCTATATAATTCTGAAAAAATTCATTTCATCTACACAATGAAATTTACTTGCATTACTCTTCCTGTCCTAGGCCTGATCTTCAGAATCGATGGCCCCTTCGACCTCTTACACTGTTCCTAGCTCTCCAGGTCTATTCTACTGCCCTGTATTTGTATTCTTGGTACATTCTGTTGCCCTGTCACTATAAATAAACTCTCACTCTATTCTTCTCATGCTCCAAACTGAGAGCCCTCTATTCTCCTGTAAATGTCACTACACCATTCGCCAAAAACCTGGGCTCTTTTTCTGTCTTCTACTTTGCCTCTGCTGTTGTCTTCTCCTTTGCCTCTACTACTATCTTTGTCATCTCCTTTGCCATCAATGACAACATTTCTAACACCCTCAAGGAACTGTGAGGGAAGAGGGTCATGCTTGTCAATTGCATAATTAAAAATGATGGGATTTTATGGGACTCCTATGAGGAGATAGTCTGGATTGACAAGAAATATGTTCATAGGCAGGAAGAGTTGTCCATGTGGAATGATACTAAGTAACCCTGTGGGAAGTGAAAATTTTCCATGAACATATGCTCCTCAAACAAGAAATTCATGAGTCACTTGTCAGTGTGGGTGAGAGATTTCAACAAGTGGAGGATAATACTCTGTTTTTTAAGTTGGAGGTAAGGGAAATCATTAGGGAGGTAATGGAAAAAGCTATGGCATAGTTTGCTAAGTGAGTGTGGAAGCATGAGGAAGCTAAGAGGGCTGCTGATATTGAGTTAAGGATAGAACATTGCTACAAGCTTGACCGCATTTTCCAGCTTTCCAAGTTCAATGCAAGACTAAGTTCAAAGTCAAGGGGATTAGATTGTACACTGATGGTTCGAAGAGAACAAGCGACTAAGTGGATGCCAGCAATCTACTACTTAGGCACTGGGAGAGGTGCTTGGAACAGCTGCATCAATTAATCATTCTACCAGTGATAAGCTCAAGAAACGATGATGACAACCCCAGCCAAAAAAACAAGGCAATCCATAAAATGTGCAATAAGTCCCCATTATGCTTATTAGTTGTTAAAGGAGGGACAAAAAATATTTGTATTGTTACTTCTCTTAATAATGCAGAAAAAAATTGATGTAAACAGCAGAAATACCCTGAAATACTCTTATACATGTAGCTGATAACAATGTTGCCTGAAGCAAGAATGCAAATGGAAGAAAAATTAGGAACTGGGAAGTGAGAATCCCAAAAAATAGAAATTAAAAAAAAAAATGAAAACTTGAAAGATAAAGAAGATATAAAACAGTATAAATGAAAATATATTTCAATATTTTACTTCTTAAAAGATAAAGCATGAGAAATTACATCATTATTCATGGTTCATATTAAAAGGATCAATAACTTTTTTTTGCATATTCATGTTGTCTAGAGAATGTTGAACACTCCCCAAAGAGCAGGGATAGTCCCAGGAAAATTGGAAAAGCTATTTTTACTTTTTTTTAAACAATTTGCCAATATTCCTCATGCGCTCAATGAAGGGGGTTTAGAGCTTTATAAATTCCTAATCCCTCTTCATTTCTCCTTGCATTTTTCTTTCCAAAAAATAAAGGTTTTGATTGTTAAAGGTCAACGATTTTGGTAGAATATCTACCATTCAAACCCAAGAACTAAGCCAATGGAAGTCCCTCATGGGAAAATTTCTTGTTGTAATTCCTATAATTAAACAAGAAAAATAATGCAGTTAGCTACCTCTTCAGTGAGTTTAGTAGCCTCTAGAAGCTTCTCCTTTAGCATAGAGGCTTAATCCTGCTTGTCTGAGCTCATGCCATTTCTTTGGGATCCAATTGCTTTGCTTTGGGACTCTTTGGTAGATGGGTCCATGCAAATCTGAGGCCATTTTTCTATTATGATTCGGTGTGTGTGGTTCAATGCTCCCATAGCAAGAGCTTGCAGTACACCATGGATTCTCACCAATCTCAAAAAAGGTCTCAGTATTATGTTAATAAGAATAATACTCTATGCTATGGTGTTGATCAGTGCCACATGCTATATCATAATATACAACCTCGGCACTTTGAGGTACTATGCTCACTGATGTTACGATGCTAAGATGCTCGAAGCTACTTGGTGATGGATAACATGAGGTTCAGTGATGAATCACTATGTTTGGATGCTGCTATAGGGATCATGATTTGAAGATCAAAGTATCAAGGAAGATGACTATGTCTTGGTCTTGGAGTGGCGAAATAGGTCAAGGGTCTTGGTCTTGGTATTTTTCAATTGGAATCTCTATAAGAAGAATTTGTGTGGCTTTTCCTCTCAAAGAGTGAGAGGTTTTGGCCCTAGCTAATAGCCTACATGTTGTGTCTCTTGTCTATTTATGTTTATGCATTGGTTAATATTTGATGAAAAAAGAACATTAATAATCGAAAAAGAAGAAGATATTAATCTAAAGAAGTTAAAAGGCATTCACAAATAGTCACTAATGAAAAGAAATCTCTTAACTCTAAATCCCCTAGATTTCTCAACATTGTTGTGGTCAAGGGCCTTCTTTTAAAAGGCTTGGTGTAGGCCCACCCTCTCTCTAGTCATCATGAGTGGCAGATAGTTTTGGAGAGTTGTATGAAGCCAAATACACCCTCCCCCCAGTTTTAATCAGGGATTCAATTCTTTTGTTTTTCTGACTTCTCTTGAGACCCCTCTCAGGGGGATACTATGTTTTCAAGTACGAGTTACGAATCTGGTCTCCTCCCTTGTAGCCAAGATTCATGAACGGACTGAGATCCCCTCTGCCTTATTCATCTCATTTATGAGGGCCGACAACTTTAGGATACGAATATACTAAGTGAGCACGACATAGTAAAAAACACGGTAATAAATCTAGTTTCTAGATTGTGAGGCAAAGCTCAAGGAATGGGTGGACCCTCTTCCTCTCACCCCAAATCTTTTAAAATAAGCCTTAAAGCTAGGGATTGTGAACCAGCCTCCTAAGGAGCTCTCAGTGCCAGCCTTTCTTGTGGATCAGATTGACAAAATCCCATCCATTGGTGTGCCAAAAAATTAATCCGACTCTCTCAGTGTTGACTACATGGAGCATGCTCTAATTTGTTGATTTAATGGATCTTGGCCTTCAACATATGTACTTCGATATTGGGTGGCTAAGATCTGGTCTAAGCACATTGATCTATTCTTCTCCTCAAAGGGATACTTTATAGTATATTTCAAGAAGTAGAGGGATCGACAGGGGGGTCCTTGAGCTTGGACCATGGTTTTGGGCTGATTAGGGATCTCCATTCAACCATGGTTTGTAGATTTTAACCCCTAATAATGCCAGCTTTGGCCATTCTTGTTTGGGTTCAACTCCCTAATTTACCTCTAACTTAATGTAACCTAATATTTTAGTTGATATTGGTAATGCCCTAGGCCGATTCATTAAGATCAACACCCACAAGCTAGCGAAGGGTATTGTAACCTTTGCATGGATATGCGTGGAAGTTGATTTCAACAAGTGATTACCTGATAAAATCCTCCTGAATTGGAGGGGACGTATTTACTCATAACCACTAGATTATGAGAACACAACCTTCAGTTATAAGTCTGCCAATAGCCAAGTCACCTCCAAAATGTATGTCCTTCTTCTCAAGGGCCCTCTCCACCTCACTAAGAATTTATTGCTAGTGTTCAGTGAAAAAGACAAAATTGTAGAACAATAACACTTCACCCTCTCCTTCTTTTGGTTCATACAGATGGTCTATTGAGACACACATTTCTTTGAGAAATCTAAAACCTATACCAACTTTTCTACAAATCCATTGGAACAAACTATTGTTTCATTCACTCCTTCGTATGCCTAAAATGTTGATGTTATGTATTTGACAAAACATCAAGTAGTAGGTCTGGCAAGTCTTTGACTTATCCTTCCAATTTAATAAATTTCTTTAATTGATTTCTCCTTTGACTTTTTGATTGTTACATTTGAATTTGGGTCAATCCTTCCAAGTTTTACAATCACTGGATAGTTCAATTTAAGTTTTCTATATGACAAGTTTCTTGAACTAGATTTGTGATGTTGTTTTTTTCTCGAACAAAAGATTTTATTTTGAATTAGACTTTTCTAATACTTGTAGGATAATTGTAACTTTCATAGCTAGGTTAAGTGTTGCCTTGAAAAAATAGGCATCTTTGCAGACTAATTTTTCAATGTGGAAGATCTATTTAGGAGGGTGTTTCTCCATCATTGTTTTCTAAAATTTACTTAATAACACGGACTTTGTAAAATGGTCTTCAATTTTTCACCATTACACTTATAACAAATTGTATTCTATAAGAGCTGCACTCTAAACCTATATTTGCTTCAACAGACCTTGCAATTGTAGCAAAGTGCAGATAAATATGCAGCTCCAATGTGTTTGGAAGAAAGTCGGTTCATGCTTCTAAGAAGACTTAGAGAACATCGTGGCAGAGAATTAACTGTTATTCAAGAAGCTCTAGCATTTGCTAGTGACAGAGATGAGGAAGAGGATATACATTCAAACCATTGTGCTCACCAAAAATCTTCAACCATAGAAGCAAATAAAATAGTTTTTTGTAATTAAAATGAAAAAACCGATGAAAATAGTAAAAAATTACAAAACAAATGTTAGAATGGCCTTAATTTTTTTCTTAATTGCAGTATCCAATTCTTGAAGAATTCAAAGCCGATGCATAGAATCGCCGGTGTAGTAGTATCCAAGGTTGCGCTAATAGCTGTGAGCATGCTCATAGTGCTTCAATTACAGCATACAACACTATGATCCCTAGAAGGAAGTGGTAGCAACAAAAGTTTAAGGGTTGGGAAGAACTCTAGACATTCAGAAAGGAAAGAAGGACATATCAAAATTGAAGATCATTTTCCAAAACATTCAATAGGTGAAAATACAAAACTTCTTGGACAATACAGTTTCAAAAATTTAGATGTGTTAATTGGTAGGAGCTGGCATGCCTTACAGGTCCCCTTATTTGTTGTGACTAATCAATCAATAACTACAATCACAGCCTTAGTACATGTGAAGGGGTTCTGTGATCTTAATTTTTTATCCTTGTTACTTGGTCGAATGGATTTCATTCAGATTGTAGCTGGGAGCCTTTTGAAGGAAAGGGAGATTCATATTTAGTGTGGTTTCTATTTCTTCAAAAACAAATTTTTTGCAGAATTCCAGCATAGATTGTGAAATGTGTGGTATATGAATTAAGTATATAGAGCTTCTTAATAGGGAAAATCTCTAAGGTATTGTAGTGTGGTATTTGAAGATGCCTCATATAGTTTGTCGAATGAGGTTGTCAATGACTATGGTCTTTTACTGGCTGATTGACTATTCTTGTACATCCAAAAGTTTTGCAGAATCACTCTAGGTTTGATTTTCTCTTTTACTCACTGAGTGATTACCCCTTTACATCCCAGAGGATTGTGGAATTGCTTCAGGTTTGTGGAATTGGGACTCACATTTTGTGAGAAAGAGTAAAATGGTAGTAGAGTATTGGCTTATTTCACTCTTCGCATAATATCTTAAAAAAAAAAAAAGGTAATTTCTACTGATGAATCATATTTTTTTAAAATAAATTCTACTTGTTTTCATAATTTAAGAGGTTTCACCGATCTATAAATAGAGAATAAATAAATGAAACAGAATCTTACTTATGCTGACATTGTCGTCGAGGCTCTGAAGTATCTTTTCTATTCCCTTGAGGCTGAGTGAGGTGCATAGGATTCTCGCAGCAACCTTGTTGGCCGCAATGCTGGCCTTCATCTAAACCTCTCATTTAGGTATTCTATTCTTGCTCCTTTATTATGAAAAATTGCCTCCCAAACTGATCAAAAGCCAACGTCATCCCTGAAAATAGTAACAAAATGCAGCACGGACATTAAAGCCCAAACATGTAATCATGGATGCGAAAAAAAGGTAGTATAACCAAATACCTGAAGTGTGTGAAACGCTAAAAATACGGTGGAAAAGCAGTGAAGTTAAAATTGAAACCAATCATAGCACTGTCAATGGGAAGATCTGATGGTGGGATTCGAGATCGGACATCGGTTCTACCACTCGTAAAACTCCAAGTCCCAACTCTCTTCAATCTGGTTTTTTCTCTTGCCCTATGCAAACCGAAAAGATTCTACTTAGATTATTCTTTCTGGAAAGAAAACGTTTTTGTTCCCACCCTATGAAAACCGAAAATATATAGGAACATTTGGGTTCGGAGGGGTTTTGTCAATCATCCCAAAAAACAAAAAACAAAAATCCTATAATTTTATTTCCCAAGGTTTTTAAATGATATTTGAAAAACTAACGCTGCCCTATGAAAACCGAAAAGATACTACTTAGGAACATTTGGGTTGGAAGGGTTTTGTCAATCATCCCAAAAAACCAAAAAAAAAAATCCTATAATTTTATTTCCCAAGGTTTTTTAAATGATATTTGAAAAACTAATGCTGCCCTATGAAAACCGAAATGATAATACTTAGGAACATTTGGGTTGGGAGGGGTTTTTCAATCATCCCAAAAAACCAAAAACAAAAATCCTATAATTTTATTTCCTAATTTTCTTAAAATGATATTTGAAAAACTAACGCTTTATTTAAATGGTATTTGAAAAACTAATGCTTTATTTAAATGTTTTTGGTTGTGATGGAAAGCATTTTTGTTATATTTTGGTATATCTATAATAATAATAATCTATTTTTAAGATAATATATTTTATGTAATGATCTTATTATTAAAATTAGCTGAGATAGGCATGTTGTATTTTTGGAATTTTAATGTAAAAGTACTTTTAACTTGGTTGTATTGAAAAGATTTAAGTTTTCTTGTATATTGAGTGGGTGTCAACAAAAGAGAGTATATGGTAAATGGGTTTAATAGTTAAAAAGTGTTAGTCTCTTAAATGCCATATGATAAATTTGGAAGGAGCAGGGCATGTACCCTTATTTAGGTAAAATATATTCAAATTGTTGTATGAATGGGGTTGTAAGAGCCTATGTTTTCATCTTGATAAAATAGAGTCATCTCGAAGTCACTCACATAGTTTAGGTTGTCATAAGTAAAATATGTGTTTTGCCTTAAGATATGAACATTTCATTTTAGGCAGTGTGATAATGTGGTTTCAGCGAGGCATTAAAAGATGGAATGAGCATGCACATTTGGGATGCTACTGTTATGTTCTTATTGAGGCATGAGTGTACATCTAAGAAGACTCTAACAAGGGTTGAAGAGGTGGAATACTTAGAGAGGTTTTGGGGAGTTGCAGTCTCACTTAGAGGTGTAGAAAAGAAAGTTAAGCACAATGAGAAGTTTTGAAGAAAATTTAAGATATTTGACAAGCTGCACGAAGGCAACTTAGCAGTGGTACTAATTGAACATTCCTTGATCGAAGTTGATACCCTCTCCTTGGCGCTACCACTTTGAAAAACAAATAAGAAATGTGAAATATATGTGGAACCCACTAAAGAAGTTGGCAAGGTTGTTGCAACATATATGGGTGGTTTTTTCGTGTTGCAAAAGGAGTTATTGGAAATTAGAAGGTGACCATTGGAGTATATTTTTCATGGAGTGTCAAGGAGGTGCAAGGATCTGATAAGGAGTGAATTACACAAACCTAACAAATAGGTTATATTGGGTTAGGATATTACTGTTTTGGGACATGTAAAGTTGAAGGTGCAATATTTTATGGAGGTGTAGTCTAAGCGCTTCGGTGTAGGCCACATCTTATGGGTATCTTGTACTTTTTGGTGAAAATAATGCATGCAAATGAGCATTTAAGAGATTGTGACATGAAGTGTAAATAAGTTCCAAGTGTGCTAAGGAGGGAGCGAAAAAGTATGCTAGGCAGTGCTAAGGCATGCTAGAGGCCATGGAAACATGCAAAGATGTGCCAGGTGCTAGGGTGTGCTAATTCATGTGAGGGGGTGTTATGGAGTGCCGGGGAAAAACAACGGAGAATTTGTTTCAAATGCATGGAAATGAATGAATAAGGGTGTGTGACAAGGATTGTTAACGAGTTCTAGGTGTGTTAAGGAGGGAGTGACAAGGCATGTTAGGCAGTGCCAAAGTGACATGCCAAGATGTGCCAAGTGCCAAGGTGTGCCAATGTGTGCCAAAGAGTGTTAGGTAGTGCCACAGAAACACAAGGGAGAACTAGTTCAAAATGCATGGAAATGAATGGATAAGAGTGTGTGATAGGGAGTGTCGGTGAGTTCTAAGTGTGCTAAGGAGGGAGTGACAAGGTTATATGCTAGGTAATGCCAAGGCATGCTAGAGTGTCAGGGCTTGTCAGAGAATGGTAGGGTGTGTTAGGGAGTTCCAAATCTTTCAGTACTACCTCTATATCAGTGTCACTCTCTGAAATCTCTGAGAAGTACTCACGAACTCCTGTCATATGACATGAAGCCCCACTGTCAACATACCAAATACCTGAAGATGCTCTGCTAGTGGAGGGAAACGCACACTCCCTCTCAACCTCCGTGGTATGTGATCCTGCACTAGTGGACTCAAAAGCAATGAAGCATGCCAAGGAATGCAGGGTATGCTAACATGTGCCACATAGTGCCAAGGGATTGTTAGATGTTTCAAGTGTTATGGCATGTCAAGATGTAAGCTATGTTGCTTAGTTGTTTTATGGCCACGGTTGGGCGTGAGCATTGACTTGGTAACTTGTTAAGTGGGATGAGTTAATATTGGACATGATTAGCCTAAGATGAGTTATAATCCATTCTTAGGTGAACAAGGCATAGTCTAGTTGTAGTAAATGAAACTTGGTCAAGTTGTTGTAGTCGAGACAAGACTTGGTTGGGTTCCCAAGTCTAAAAAAAATAAGGGTAGTTATGGGGAAATGATAGTTAAGGAGTGTAAAGGTGTGCCAATGAAATAAAAGGTGTGCTAACACTTGTGAGATAGTGTCATTGCATGTCGAGGAGTGTTGGGGAGTGTCAAGGCATCCCAAGGGAGAACTAGTTCAAAGTGCATGGAAACGAATGAATAAGAATGTCTGCGAGGGAGTGTCAATGAATTCCAGGTGTCCCATGGACAAAGTTTTTTAGGAGAATTTCATAATAGAAATTGAAAGAGGCAAGCCTATGATTTTGATAAGGGGATGGACAAAGAAGTTTCATACAAAGGGAGACTTTGGGCTAGACACGTTATTATTTTTTCAATGATTTGGTTGGGCTCCCAAGTTGCAAAAAAAGTAAGGATATCTATGAGGGCATGACAACTAGGGAGTGCCAAGGTGTGCAGGGAATCGCACGAAGTGCTAACACATGTTATAAATCTCCAAGACATGTTACACATTCCAAGATGTGCTAGGTGCTAGGGTGTAATGCCAACACATGCTAAGGAGTTCCATGGAAACAAAAGGGAGGATTAGTTTCAGTTGCATGGAAATGAATGAATAAGATTGTGTGATAGGTAGTGTGACTAAGTTCTAGGTGTGCTAAGGAGAGAGTGACAAGGTATGTTAGGTAGTGCCAAGGCATGAAAGAGTGCTAGGAAAGCATGCCAAGGTGTGCCAAGTTCCAAGGTGTGCTAATGTGTGACAAGGATTTTTAGGGGGTGCTAGAGAAACACAAGACAGCACTATGTCATAATGCATGGAAATGAATGAATAAGAGTGTGTGACATGGACTGTAAACGAGTTCCAAGTGTGTTAAGGAGGAGTGACAAGGCATGCTTGGCAGTACTATGGAATGATAGAGTGTAAGGGTGGCATGCGGCCAAGATATGCCAATGCATGTAAGGAAGTGTTAACTGGGAGTGTCAGGGAAACACATGGGAGCACTATGTCAAAATCATGGAAATGGACAAATAAGAGTTTGTGATTGGAAGTGTAAGTGAGTTCCATGTGTGCTAAGGAGGGAGTGACAATGTATACTAGGCAGTGTTAAGGCATGCTAGAGGCCAAGGCGACATGTCAAGATGTCCTAGGTACTAGGGTGTACCAATACGTGCCAACGAGTGTTAAGGAATGTTATGGAAACACAAGGGAGCACTAGCTAAAAATTCATGGGAATGAATGAATAAGAGTTTGTGACTATGAGTGACAATGAGATTTAGGTGTGCTAAGGAGAGAGTGACAAGTTTTTCTAGGTAGTGCCAAGGAATGCTAGAGTGTGAGGGTGGCATGCCAAGATGTGCTCGAGTTCTGTAAATCTCATTTGAGGAGATGAATCAACCATATTTTGTCTCCGAGGATAGAGGTATTATTACTGTTTTTATGTCTCTGTCGGGTGAACCGGTTTTGATGCCCAGGATCGTTGTACTTAGATTCTGCATAATAATGAAAACCCTCCAGAGCTAGCTACACTGGTTTTTCTGCATTGGGTTTTTTCCGGGGACATTTGTCCAGAAAAATTATGTGTATGAGCATGTTATTCAGTATTTTATCTGTATGTGTAGGCTACTATTTGTATTTAATTTCTAATTTACTGAATATTTAAGAACTTAACTTGTAAATTAATTCAAGTAGGAGAAGTAAATCAAGATACTAATATAGGGTTTCTTAGATTAAGAAATTTTCACATGGTCTCGAAGCAATTGCAGATCAAGATGGATCTCCAGAAAATTAGTAGGAGAAATTTGTGTTGTAGAGAGCAGAAAAAGCAACAGAGAATCCAAATAGCACAACACATCACCAGAAGTACGTAGAGGCAGCAAGAGCCACACAAGGGCTAACGCAGTCCCAACTAGGTGACGCAGAGAAAATGCAATACCTTCCAGAGGGACACAAGAGCAGTTTGCGCTACGTAGAGGTTACACTTAGCCAGTCTGCTCACACAGAGGCTAGCCAGGGTGACACAATCCAATATCGAGTGTTATATAGATTTGTCTTGGACCGGAAGCAGATCTTCAGATCTTTAGCAGTTGCTGGTGGGATGGATATTTTGCCGGTGCAGAATTGTGCCTAAGCTAAGTTGATAAAGAGATGAAGGAGAACAGCTGCTCAACAAATTTCATTTCCAAAAGAAATTTGAAGATCGATTTTAGGGTGATCGAAGAGATTTGATTCGTTGTGTTTGGCAGATTTTGTTATAGCATCATTTCTCACCTTGACATGATTCATGATTGCTTTATGGATTTTGGGCACCCATTCCTACAGACTTGGACAAATTCACTTAAAAACAGTGTAAAATCCCCCATACGTGACTATGCCCGTGATTTTCCGCGTGTATACGCGAGTCCAGCTAGACTTTTCCGCGTATGCCATTAAAATGATTAAAAAATATATAAAAAATCCCTAATTTCACGCTGGGTTGATGGTTACTCAGGTAGTTCAACCACCCCAGCCCGTGGCCAACTGTTTCCAACTGCTGAAACTACTTGGAGGGACTATAAAAGCCCTCATGTGTATGGCCTAAGGGAGAGAGAGAATTATTGATATTATACTCTGTTGGTATTCCCTATCCAAGTCTGATTCCCCGTGCCTCCTGCACTTTCCCAGTTCATTATAGGAAACCCTTGTTTCCTTGAGATACACACCCCTTTATATGTTATCTCATATGCACCAGTTTGGAAGGAGACTTAGCGAGGCAAGGGCTGGACGGATCCGGACGACGGTCTGCGAAGGCCTTGGAAGGATCAGGTGATCTCTCCTCTTGATTACTTTTGTACATGCTATTTTTAATACAGAAGTATCATGCTGTTCCTGAAATAAACGTGTTAGTGTATGCTTATATGTATGAGAATATTTGTTATACAAGCATTCATTATGATTTGTTTAATGTTTTATATGAATCTCACTAACATTTAGAGTAGACATATGCTGTACAACTTGTCCTTTGTGTTGGTCTCTTCTTGTATTTCAGGTTAAGAAGGAAGGACGGTTGCAGGGAGTTTGGACTCCACGTGGATCTACTTCAACCGTAGGACCCACGGGTAAATTTCCCATCCTACTCTATTTAGTTTTTCTGAACATGCATGATTGTGTGAGTCTCTGTCAAGTAGCATGCCCCTGCTCTGTGGAGGTTGTACCCCAACCAACCTCTAGGGTGAGATTTCCCTGAAACAGAACTGGCGACTCCGCTGGGGAACACATTTTTGTGTTTCTTCTGTTGGGTGGTTTCAGCTGTTTGGTAGGATCCCAGCAGTTTTAACTTTCATTTGCAGTCCAGTTTATTTTCTTGCAGTCAGTCTGAAGTCCTGGTTTCTTTCCCAAGCTTGTCCTTTTTGTTTTTCATTATCTTTCTTTGTATACGCTCTTTTTTCTGCACACAGTCGCGTATACACACGAGTTTGTCTAAAGGGACCCGCGTATAGGCGAGTTTCCCTTAACACAGACGCGTATACACGCTGGTTGCATAACTGTAAGGTCGTGTATACCTAGGCAGATTTTGAATTTTTGGGTTTATTGACTTTTTGGTCCTTTTTGGCTGTGGAGGCCTGTGTCTACAGTGTCTCTGTACTTACTGGAGTGTGAAGGAAGTGGTTTCAAGTCTTTTTCTCTTTCGTTTGTTCAAAAACTAGTCTTTTTGGCAAAGTATTCTTGTTGGTGCTGGCACTTCTGGATTGAGTTCCAAGATCGCTTTCTGAGCATTCTTGGCTGTCCTTCTTTATCAGAACAGAGAGCTTCTGCTCACTGACTCACTCCTATCTTTGTGTTGTGCTTTGCATTGCGATTTTTGCTTTGTTTTTGATTGGTTTTCTTTGAGTTCCATAGGCTAGGTTTTGTTGCAATTTTCGAAGAGCTTTTCTTGCTTCTTTGGAGTCTTTGTTTGCAACGAGTTT
This sequence comes from Pinus albicaulis, assembly GCA_034641835.2. Classification (NCBI taxonomy): domain Eukaryota; kingdom Viridiplantae; phylum Streptophyta; class Pinopsida; order Pinales; family Pinaceae; genus Pinus; species Pinus albicaulis. The sequence continues at coordinate 559,894,692 of CM076574.1, forward strand.
TGCACTATTTGTCTAGGCTGAGTGGATGAGTTTTCTGGTCTTCCTTTGCTTTTATTGATCTTGCTATTGTTAGCCTTATAAGGTTTGGGAGAATTGTTGAATTTTGTGCCTGAAAGTTAGTCTTGTTTGGTTTGGATTTTGATAGTTTTTGCTTGGTCTTTTCGAGCTCTTGCTTTATAAACAAAAAAGTTCAAAAAACATTTGTTTTGCTTTTTGTTTTTGCATTTCAAAAACTCAAAAAACATCGTGTCTTGTTTTTGTTTTTGTTGTTGCATTTTCATTTTCGTTTTGCCATATCTTTTGGAGCTTTAGTGAAGTTTCTTATCTTTTGGTTTTTGGCTTGAGTTTGAGGAGGAGTTGTCGTTTGATTTCTTCTTCTTGTTTTTGAGCGTTTTGGTGTCTTATATTAAGAGTTCTTGTTTTCAAGAACTAGCTTTTTGGGCCATCAAAAGGAGTTAAAACTGAAGGAGCTTTTTTGGGAAATTTCACTCTGTTTTAAGAGATTTCTTGCATCTTAGAATTGGCATGCTTGTAGTGATTTGCATTAGGTGCATTTCAGCATTTAGTTAGCTTCTTAGTTTTTGTGAGTGTGAGTTTGCTATTTGAAAAGAAAAATACAATTTTTAGTCTCGTAGAACCTGTATAGAGATTACTTTTCATCGAAAGACAAAGAACTGCATGTGCATGTAGTTAAGTTTTTATTAATTTATTTTGCGTCAAAACACCATTGGTTTCATCTCCATATCCTTGTGACTTAATACAACAGCCCTTAAAATAAGCGATTTAATATAAAATCAACTAGCAAGTTTTACTAAGTGTCAATCACCAACTAGCTAGGTTGTAGGGCCTTGGAATAGGTGAGTGGAGAGTTAACTCTCCAAGGCCGCTCAAACAAACATAGAAGTTGATTAATTGAGTGAAATCCAACTCCGTGAGGTGGACTGGGAAAGCTCTCATCCGAGAGTCAAGCGCGAGGCGAAGTGAAGGTTGAGAAGAGGGATACCCCCCCTCCGATTAGCTGAATCTGACCTCAAGACCGTTCCGCCTGGCTTCTGATACAGATTGGTGTCCATAGTTGCCACTCCTAGGTTCCACACAGGTGACTGGAGGGAATGCAGTGGTACACGAGGCGGAACGTCGCCTCCGCTGGCGATGCCCAGGGGTGCCACCGGCACCCAGGTGCTTGAGCCGGCAAAGGCTGTCGTTTGGAGGTCGGCGTAACTGTTTCTGATACCTTCGCTAGTTGTTCTGGGCCCTAATCATCCCAGACTGCTTTCGGGAGGTCCTATACTTCGCTTGCTTGTATTTTGGTGTCTGGTCCTCATCACCCGGAGCGGAAATACTTGGAGGCTGTTTGCTTGCTGTATCTCAAGGATTTTTATTTTAGAGAGTGCTCTTTGCTCCTAGCTTGCCTAGATTTTCACTTTTTTGAGTCTAATTTAATAAATCTATAAAAGTGGCTGATCAAGCGCCTCGACGTTCGAGGAGAATCCGGGGGTTATCTCCCGAGAGTGCAGAGCCTTCTTCGAGAAGGCGTAGGAGCGATTTAGCAGGTGGTTACCACCCTGTTGAGTCTGACGCTGTGGAGAGAGATCCTCCACCAAGGTCTGAAGGTTTCATAGCTGATTCTGGTGTCGGTTCTGAGAGGAGCGTTCTGCTCACCTCGCGAGTTTTGTTCCCTCAGGAAGAAGATTTTCAAGTCGAAGACGTACCTGAGCCTCCTGCTACAGGTCCATCTCCTCTTCCTCCTGAGAATCCGTTTGTTCTTCAGTACATCGGACCGGAGTCTGAGAGACCGCCGGATCTTCCATATCATTCTTATCTTTCGATGGCCACGACCAGAGCACTTAACTTCTCACAGTAGTCTTTGAGGCATTGGACACAGCTATCGGCGGGGGCACTATTTCTTCATCTTCGATTGCTTCTTGCTCATTTTTCTGCTGTTAACGGAGGCGTCTTCGTTCTCATTACGGTCCTTACAATTCGGGGATGTCCATTAGTGGAATCCTCTTTTTCCCTTTAAGCCAGAGTCTTTAATTGGATCCACAGCTCTGTCTAACATGGCTAGTGGCTCAGCTTCATTTGGGGTTTCGCCCCCTTTGGGGTAGGTATATGCAGTTCAATCCCTTCTTTAAGTGCGTTTAGTTGCTGTCCCGGACCCAGGTTTCAAGCCTTGATGGGGGAAAAGTTCATTACTTTTTACTTGGATGGAATCCTGATATCCCACAACAGTATTTAGAGCCAGAGATGATTCTTGTGATTATCAAGGAATGCTTCTTTCCCTTCATCAGTGCTTATCAGTATTTTTCTCCTCTGTCTAATGCGTGGAACCCCTACCAGGGGCTTTCCTCTTCAGTCAATACTTCAGCGGGGGGAACTGGTCTAGGTTTTGGTAACTCGGCGTGGGGAGGAGGTTCTTCTCCGTTTTCTACGAGTCCTTTCTGGCAGCCTGGTGCCTCATCAAATCCAGGCTATTCTTTTCAGAATGTCGGGAATCCATCCCATCAAGGATGGAATCCTCAGGCTCCGCCTCGCTTACCATTTATGGCAACGTTAAACTTGCCAGATTTGTCGAAGTTAACTAATGACCCGATTCGGTATAGTCCGGGGTGGCCTCCGGTCCCGACCAAACTTCCTTCAGACATTCCAAAGTTTGAAGGTAAGAATGGAGAGGATCCGGCAGATCACATTACTTTCCACTTATGGTGTATCACCACTTCGAACTCCACGATCGATATTGAGTATAGGTTGAGATTCTTCAACGCACCCTAGCGGGAATGTTTGCCAAATGGTATATATAGCTCAGAGCGATTTCGCCACATTTGGAGAAGCGACGGATCATTTTCTTAACCATTTCGTTTCTTGTCGGGTATGGTAGGGACCGGAACTCTGCAGCTAATTTTAACGGGATGAGGCAACTCTTGTTACAGTCACATTCAGGAATGGAGGAGAAGGAAGAGGCTTATCAAAGCCCATATTCCAGGTGAGTTCCTTCTCGAGTGGTTTTTGAAATCTCTGCAGTCAGATATTTCAAAATATGTATCCCTATCTGGGGTATTTTCTGAGGAGCAGGCCATCTTTAGGGCCCAGCAGTTAGAATTGATCTATTCTCAGTCTGGGATGCTTTATAAGTATTTACCCAATGCTCCTCGCTCCAAATTGGATTTATCGAAACCCAAACCTGGTCCGCATGGTGACGGGCTTGTTGGATCGGTCAATAGTAGTGCAGCCAGCCTGCTTTCTCAATTGCAGCAGTTGTCTTTACAATCTGCTCCTTCTGGTCAGGCTGTGCCTGCTGATTCATCACCTTCCCAGTCTTTGTCCATAAATGCTGTCCAAGCTTCTGATCCCAAAGGAAATCAACAATCCGATGGGAAGAAGAAGGGACGTAATAACAAGAAGAAGGGAAAGAATGGGAAGGGCAATGCAAATAAAACCAACGAGCGTGTTGGTGAGGGCCAAAAGGAGAAAAAGAAAGTGAAGTTTCCATGCAAGCTTTGTACTGGAGACCATCTCACACACATTTGCCCGAAAATTCAGGATGCTCAGCGCCTGTTATCTCAGCAGGGTTCTTCTAGTTCCCAGGCTGTGCTAACAAACCCTTTTCCCCAAGGGCAGCAATTAATTGCTGGCGCGAACCAAAATCTTGGGGCTTCCTCTGGAGGTGCCCAGGAAGGGGAAATTCCATCGAATATCTTTATGATGAGTGCTCACGTGGATGTCGCTACGAGATCCCGTGATTATGGCGGAGAGGAATCTTCGAAAGCTAAGGAAGTTCCTGATGCTACTGAGCCGCTTCACATTACGAAGCCAACTGTTGAGTCTATGCCTCGGATGCCAAAAGCATCTTCTAAGAAGTCAACGATTAATCCGAACATGAGGGCTGCCCAGAACTACTCGATTGTAGAAGATCCGGCGCAGAGTCCTTGTGCTATGTCAGCTTTAGAGGTACTCCAGTTTTGTCCGGCTCAGCGCAGTGCTTTGCTCACTGCCATTGGAGCTATTGATCCAAAAAATTCTCTTCTGATTACTTTTGATATGACTAATTTTAAGAAGAGACTTCCTCATCACATGGCATTTCACATTAGATCGTCGTATCGAAAGACCAATATCTTTCGAACGGTTGTTGATGAGGGCGCTTCTACTTGCGTGATGTCTCTCGCATGCTGGAAGACACTTGGATCTCCCAAAGCTGTTCCATCTAGCACTGTTCTTACTGCATTCGATGGTCATTCTCACAGACCCCATGGTATTGTCCCGGCTTTGCCCATCTGTGTTGGGGGCAAAACCGTTAACATAGAGGTTGAGGTAGTGGATGCGGCCTTGGACTACAACCTTCTGTTGGGGAGGAACTGGATTTATGAGATGGATGCCATTGCATCCTCACTATTTCGAATTGTATGTTTCCCCCACGAAGGGAGGATCGTTACAGTGGATCAACTGGACTGTCCTCAAGTAGACCTGAATGCGCCTTCTGACTCATCTGTTCCTAAGTTGGATAATACTAAGGCGCCTGTTGAGAATCTAGGAGTTGGAATGTATTCTTCCCTGATGGGTTCTTTCGATCTTCCTCCTCCTAAGGTGTCTATTAATGCTATTTCATCCTCCAGGGCTCCCCTTCGAAGAGAGTTCTTTCGAACTCATTATTTTTCGGACCCTTGGACCTTACCTTCCCCAACAGCCACATTGGAGGAAGGTCAAGTGGGTGGAATGGCATTTCCGATTTCTGCAGCTGAGATTGCATATCAGTCTATTGTTGACACTGCAGAATCTGATCCAGCTCCTCTTTCACCGGAAGAGTTGGATGGTGATGTGGCTCCGGCTTGGACGCTTACTTCTTCTTCTGCCCAGGATTGTCTAGATACCACTCTTCCATCTGAAGAGGCCATCCTGGAAGCGATGACGGGTATAGATAGACCGTGGGATGATTTGCATCATCGGTCTTACTTCCTACCTGACTTGAGCGAAGTCGAAACAAGTTTTCCAAGTCCTCAGTCTCCTGGTCCTGTTCACCCAGTCTTGAGTCCTTTGGCACCAACACAGGTATATGCTGAAGGGAACATGGCTGTGATCTCTCCTACTATCCCGGTGAACATCTCCATGAATCCCAATATTGTCGAGAATGTCTTCATTGGAGCTGAATGCTCCCGTGAAGAGGTTCAAATCTATACCGAGCTCTTCAAAGAGTATAGGGATGTTTTTGCTTGGTCTTATGAGGAAATGCTTGGCATAGACCCATCTATTGTCCAGCATGAGATCAAGACGTATGAAAATGCTAAGCCGGTTAGGCAAAAACTTCGTCCGGTTAATCCTAGGAAGGCAGCAGCTATCAAAGCTGAAGTTGAAAAGCTGCTTAAGGCGGGATTCATTTTCCCAGTTCCTCTGACTGAATGGGTTTCAAACCCCGTTCCTATTGATAAAAAGCAAGGAACAATTCGAGTATGCATCGATTTCAGAGACCTGAATAAGGCGTGTCCTAAAGATAATTACCCCACACCTTTCATTGATCAGATTATTGACGAGTGTGTCGGTAACGAGATTTTCTCCTTCATGGACGGTTTCTCTGGTTATAATCAAATTACTATCCGTCCAGAAGATCAACATAAGACCGCATTTATTTGTCCCTGGGGTACGTTTGCATATAAGAAAATTCCTTTTGGTCTTAAAAATGCTGGAGCTACTTTCCAGCGGGCCATGTCTTACGCCTTCCACGACATCAAGAAGATTATCGAGGCATACTTAGATGATCTAGCTGCTCATTCTCGAAAGAGGATGGATCATCCTGGTCACCTCCGGCAAATATTTGAAAGATGTCATTTTTATAAAATTCGATTGAATCCGAACAAGTGCATTTTCGCGGTTACATTCGGTCGACTGTTGGGATTTATTGTGTCTAGGGAAGGGATAAGGGTAGATCCCTTCAAGGTTGAGGCAATACTTCGGTTGCCTCCCCCGTCTTCAATCCGTCAGCTTCAAAGTCTCCAAGGGAAGTCTAATTTTCTTCGGAGGTTTATCGTCAATTATGCTGAGATTACAAAGGGATATATGAGACTGTTGAAGAAAGGAGTTCCTTTTATTTGGGACGACTACGCTCAACGCTCGTTCGATTCTTTGAAAAATGCATTGACCTCTGCTCCTTTGCTGAGTCCACCCGATTATAGCAGAGATTTTCTTTTGTATCTGGCTACAGCAGAATCTACCATTGGTATGGTTCTGGTTCAGGAGGATGATGCTCTTGTTGAGCATGTTATTTACTACCTTAGTCGAGGACTGGTAGGACCTGAACTTCGATACACCCCGATAGAAAAGTTAGCCTTAGCAGCAGTTCATGCTATGCAGCGACTCCGACATTACATTATTCTTCGCAAAACTTAGGTCTTGGCAGCTGCCAATCCATTTCAGTTTGTCCTCAGCAGGCGAGTGATTGGGGGCAAATATAATAGGTGGATTGTGATTTTACAAGAATTTGATCTCGAGTTCATGTCTGCCAAATCCAAGAAGTCATTATTCTTTGCGGAATTGATCTCCGAGTTGCCTTGTGGAGAGGAGATGATCTATGATGAGTCCTTTCCAGATGAACACTTGTTTCTGATCTCTCCACAGGATCCTTGGTACGGGGATATCATTGTATATCTCCAGACTGCGAAGTTTCCCTCCTCTTTTTCAAAAGATGAGCGTCGTAAGTTGCGTCACTTAGCCAAGAATTATCTGATTATTGGTGATGCTTTGTACCGTCGAGGGGTTGATTCAATCCTAAGACGCTGCTTAACTTTCGAAGAAGCTGAGGCTGTGCTCAATGATTCTCACAGTGGAGCTTGTGGGGGTCATTTATCAGGGCTTGTTACAGCCCAAAAGATTTTGCGTGCTGGATACTTCTGGCCCTCGATTTTCAAAGATTGCATTGAATCGGTCAAGAAGTGTCATCCTTGTCAGGTGTATACTCGAAAAATGCGCGCTCATCCAGCTCCGCTTTTTCCAGTCGTTATTGTCGGACCCTTTACAAAGTGGGGTATGGATTATACTACTTGTAACCCGCCTTCGGCAAAAGGTCACAAGTACATTATCGTAGCAGTAGACTACTTTACGAAGTGGGTCGAGGCTATGCCTAATTTTGGGAACGATGGTGAGACTGCAGCTCTTTTCTTCTTCAACCAAGTTATCACTCGTTTTGGTATACCTAGAGAGATTGTCACTGACCATGGAAGTCACTTTCAGAATAGTATGATGGCTGAGTTGGCTCTTAAATTGGGTTTCCGGCAGGAGCATTCATCTCCATATTATCCTCAGGCCAATGGGCAAGTGGAAGCCGTGAACAAATCCTTGAAGACAATTCTTCAACGGACAATTGATAAACATAGATCCAACTGGCATATTATGCTATATCCTGCACTCTGGGCATACAGGACGTCAGTTAAAACTGCAACTGGCTTTACTCCGTTTCAGTTAGTCCACGGGGTGGAATTCGTATTTCCCATTGAATGCGAGATTCCTTCCCTTAAATTAGTTGTTGAGCTTCTTCCTGACACTTCTAGTCTGGCAGAGCGGCTTCTTCATCTGGAACATCTTGATGAGCAGCGTCGAGATGCCGCCACGTTGAATGAAGCGCATAAAAACCGAGTCAAAGTTCAGTACGATAAGGCAGTTAAGCCTAGGGTCTTTTCCGAAGGTGACCTTGTTTTGGTCTATGCCCAAGAAAAAGATGCCTTGGGGGCAGGAAAGTTTAAATCGATGTGGTATGGCCCCTATATCGTTAAAAAGGTCCTTAAGAAAGGAGCTTATACCTTGGTTGACTTCGAAGGGAACGAGTTGTCGGAGCCCCGAAATGGGCTCTATTTGAAGAAGTATTATGCCTAGGCTTTGGCCTGGCATCTTGCTTTGTATATAGTAGTTTTTTGCTTTGTACATATCTGTTTGATTTTCGATTTTTGATGAGATGGTGATGTTTTTGATCTGCTTTGGCAGGTTGTGTTGATGTCATGAGTCATTTTGGTTTCGTCGATGGTGCTAGTAGACACACCCGGAACTTAGCTTCCGCGGCTTGGGTGCTTCATTATCCTTCCGGTCAGCTGTTGGTATCAAGAGGGGTCTGCATTGGTCCTGCTTCCAATAACGTAGCAGAATACACTGCAATCATTCATCTACTCTCGGAGGCAATATCTTTGGGTGTTGATTCGTTGGTAGTTTTCTTGGACTCCCAGCTGGTGGTGTCGCAGTTGAACAACACTTATCGGGTACGAGATCCATTTTTATTACGATTGTTCTTGAGGGTACGTTTTTTACAAAGGTCATTTCAATTTTTAACATTCATTCATATTCCTCGGGCTGACAATTGGTTTGCTGACTCATTAGCTAATCAAGCATTGGATTGGCACATTAATCATTCAATACAATAAAATTTTAATCATCAAAAACATCATACATTTGATATATTTATCACATCACATCAAATATCGTTGTATATATATCATCAGAGTGTTTCAAAAACTTTACAAATTTGGATCCATAAATGCCGTACAAAACTTGGGCTTATGCCCCATCATGTTCAGTCTCAAAAAGAATATACAGTCATCTAATACATAAAATCAATCTACTCCTGAGGCCCCTGCCCAGCAGTTGTGTTCCTATAGAACGTAACTGCAGTGGCCACACGGCGGAATAATCTAACCCAGTCTCGTGGTACTCCAACCACCCGTCTCTGGATGGCTTCAGGCAAGTCCTCCACGGCAGCCATAGGGATTTGGCAGGTTAATCCCTCCAAGTTTCTCTGCACGGCCTGGAGAGACCTGTCTGAGTCTACTGTCTCTGCCTCGCCCCTGCGACGCTTATGGCGTGGGAGTCCCTCAGGACGAACTGGTCCAACATCTGAAACATGATCATTTTTACTGTCAGTCATTTTGAATCCAATCAAAAACATGTTTTTTTTTCATTTTTTCATACATATTTGAAAAAATCTAAAAAAAAATTATATAAGTCAAAATTTTTTGCAAAAACTTACCGACTGCTCCCCATGCCGCGCCGGGTGGAAGTACTAGATCTGGATCTCCTCGGAAGTCCATCCCGGCATAGGGATAGTCATCCACTGCGATGATCTGTTCTCCCCACCACAGGAAGAACTCATCATCCCATGTGGTGCGGGGTACTTCGCTGTCCCCCAGTCTCTTCATCATGTCTGCCCAACGGGCAATTCTTGGGTCCTGCGGGCTGCTGATAGTCGAGATCACTCTGGGTCTCAAAGCTGGAATCCTCTCAAAGAATAATGTTGTCAAAATGGTACCATATCCAAAGTGTTTTGTTTTTGCTTGGCGAATTGAAGTCAGTTGTTGTTTCATATTCTGCAATAGGGATGTGCACCAATCGTACACATGAACTAAGCACTCTACAGCTATGCTCATTTGCGTCCTGGACGCCTGATGTAGTGAGGCAGATCCTGCCACTCTGCCGATGGTGAACAGGAGGATCTTCATGTGCAAATCCCTGATATCTCTAATTGCAATCTGTGTTCCAACCTTTTTGGAATTATCTACGCAATATATTTGGACATAGTCTTCCACGGTCAACCCTCCTAGGGGCTTTCCGTGCAAGTCCACTGGATCTCCCCTCCTGGAAAGTCCAGTGATGAAATATATATCCTCCACTTCTATGCGTAGTGGCATCTGATCAATTATGAAGCAATCCTGATATGGTTTCCAGTAATTTACGAGCATTTCAAGCAATCGCACATTACTTTTCATATTGGGCATTTTAAAGAATTTGAACAATCCACAGTTTCGAAGGATATTTTGTGTTGCGCGATCCTGCATGACCTCTTCGTCTATTGCGCTATGCTCACGTTCCCTCCATGAGATGGTCATCCTGAGAAATTTCATCAAAAAATGCATTAGATACGCTTTTTAAGTTTCGGCCTTGCGCATACGCGGTTTGTCCTGTACACAGTCGCGTGTATACGCGGGTTTCCTTCATTGAACCCGCGTATGCGCAGGTACGCATATTTTAGCAAGGGTTCTAGGGAAAAAAATCACTTAATTTTAAATTCCAAACGGACAAAATGAATAAAAAGGATGATTAAGGAGCCTACCTGAAGTTTCGCTGAATTCCGACGGTCGATTGTTCCTGATTGGACGAAACAAATTTTTAGCTCCAGAGCCCTTTTTCCAAATCAGCAAATACAAATGAACCAAATGAGAGGTAATTGGTCTATTTATGGCTAAAAAATTGAAAATTTTTGCAAAAATTCCATATGCTCATTTTTTCGATCTATCTTATGCTGTATAACTCGATTACTTGGAAGTGCCCAGTTTGGTATGTTTCAGGTACATTTTGGCAATTTTGAGATTTTTCCCAGTTTTTGATCCATGTTTTCCGACTCTTCACGGCAGGTATATGATCTTCACTGGCATATAGGTTAGGGAATCACTTTCCGTTGCATCTTGCATTCTAGCCTCCATACTGATCACTTGCCTTAGGGTCGATCTCATCAGGTCATGAGTATTATACCCATTTCACTCGCCGATTTTTAATCATGACTTGATGGTAGAGCCTTCCTTTACATGGGCTTCCTAGTTAGTTCCTCGCTATCACTTGTTGCCCATGCTTCTTTTTATGTAGGCTCGGGAGTCCTCTTTAGTCCCGCCATGTCTTTCGTGTTGAAGCTTCATTCTTCTCCTTCATCACTTATCATTTTTCTGGCTTATACCCTAGAGGCTCCCTGGTGTCGTTAAGTTGTATTACTGCATTGTATATTGGCTACTTGTTTACCCTGGCCTTTAGCCGGCTTCATTTGGACTCGATGTTAAAGCCATCTTTTGACCTTGACTTTCTGTACAAGTTAACCATTGCATGCGCTTAGCTATCACGACTTGACACCTTTGTACCCATGGATGGAACGTTCCTCTGAGTATCACTGACCAGTTTTCGCCACCTTGCATTGAGCATAGGATTGTTCCAATCCCAGGAACTAGTGCATCTGATTTCTTGATACTCGTTCTATCCATTGTACCATAGCATTCTTTTATTATTTTTCAGGCTTATTATATGAAAAAGACAAAAAAATCAAATATAACAAAAAAGAGCGGGAACGGGATGTATCTTCGTTGTTTTGATGGCAGTACAGAGTCAGTTTGTTGCCCTTGAACAAAGCACATATACTTATATATATCTCCTTCATTTGGGATGGTTCTAGTTTTGACCTAGGTTCAGCCTTTACCATGTTTCACTTGTCAGTTCTCCCCCGGTTGGTTATCTCTTCCAATCATATGGAGAGTTTGTTTTGCCTCCTGCAAGACAGACTTATACAGTGTCACTTTTTACTGCCATGGTCATCACAGAGTAGTGCTTTTGTTCAAGGGAAGTCTAGCCTGAGTCGGCCATTCTGCGGTGTCTCTTGACTCATTATTCAGTCGGCCTTCCCAGTCTTGTCAGTATCATGTTCTATCACATCAGATGTTTTGGTCTTCTGCTCGTGTTGGTTTGAGAAGGTCCCCATTGACTTCTTGCCGGCGGGTTTGTCTCTTATCGACTACGACACATTGCTCTGAGAGAAAACCTAGAGCCGCACCTTGGGCCTATTTCCATTATTGATAGGTGACCTCGTGCTCAGCATTTGATCATCATCATGGGTCTTTGACTGAGTGGTTTCCCTGTGTTCGACGTCAGCACACATTATCACACTTGGGATTCGTGCAGTACCTGGATTTCCATTTGACCCTATCGGTGGATTTCTCGCCTCTGTGTCAGCTTTCATTATTGGTTGGTTCAGAGGGTTTCTTCCGTGCGCTAGCTTCATCTTGTGCACGTCGGAAACGTACTTCGATTTTTGGTTCCATCACTCTACTTCGTCCGATTCCTTCCAAATCTTGGCCTGCGGGTTACACTCGCGCTGGACTGATGTGGGATGCCTTAATGCCTTCCTTCTAGCAGATCTTTTCCCATCGACTCCGACTCATTGCTCTGGGAACAAGATCTAGAGTCTTTTGTCAGTACCTTAGGGTTTGCAGTCATCAGTGGCAGACTCTTCGCTATCGACAGTGGGGATTCATCATTGCCTCTTGATTGGTAGATTCTTTCAAGTGTTCGACTTCAACTCATTTATTCGCACTTGTCAGATTGTACTAGGGCACCTTGACACTCATTATCATTATCGGTGGGTTGTCTCGCGTTGGTTAACGGGATACATCAATGCCCGGTAATCCAACG